>OZ026627.1:78815143-78980143 GCA_964020975.1 Hermodice carunculata | reverse complement strand
ATGTGGAGGCTTAATCTGTCAAAAATACATTGCCATATGTCTTTAAAAGCGTGATGCAGTCAGAAATGAAACGAGGCAAGTGTATGTAAGTTCAGTTATGTAGGAGCAGATATTCATATTCAACCAAAGGGAGCACGTTTTAATAACATAATGGAAATAAACTAATGTAGTTGCAAAGAGAAATGTGAGTTTGGATATAGAATAAATTTGTTGTGAACTTTGTCTATACCAAAAGTCGTCTTGGTAAAGCTTTTTTATGGACATGACAGATCCATCAAAGTCCGGTAACCCCTTTAATTAAACCTTCATTATAATAGTAGCTGTCTAGATTGAAGTGCAGTATGTAGGTAAGTTCCGTTATTCAGAAGCAAATATTCATATTCGACGAAAGAGCACACGTTTTAATAAAAAAGTGAAAAGCAATTATGTAATTGCAAGGAGTGATTTGGAGAAAAACCAAAATTGTTATAAACTTTGTACCACATGACGTCTTGGAATTGCTTTCCCCTGGACACGACAGATCCATCAAAGTAAAGTAAGCCCCTTTAATTGATTTGAATATATTTTAGTAAAAACAATCGGCCGACAGGCTCACCAGCCTATGTTAGGCTCACTTTAATTAAACCTTAATTTTAACAGTTGTTGCTCTGACTGCAGTCATGCATCCAATTATATGCAGCTGATGGTGATCTAGCATCACAAGCGCACATTTACCTACACTATATAAATTATCAAATGTTTGTTGCTTACAAGGTGATCATTACTTTATATCCTCCTACAATCAACCGTTTTTATGGATATAACCCAACAAACTTTCTCAAATATACAATGCATATTTTTTGACAATCAAGGTATTTGAATAGTATATAGTATTTGGGTACATATAAAATATTATGTACAGCACGTTGGATTCTTAATCTCTTTTTGGCTTTTAGAAGTCTGAGTATGTAGCACAAACTTATGCTCGAATTCATATTCATATTCAGTGATGAATATTGAATTGAACTGATTTCAATTACTGCTTTTTCTATGTGTATTTTTCTAACAAATATAAAACTCAGTATGAAAAGATCAGCTCTGTCTGTTTTTTTTTTTTTTAAATATATCTTGGAAAATGATTTTATTAACAAGTTACTAATTGATTTTTGTTTCAGTCATTTTCAGGCCAACCCTGCTAGATTATTACTGCGGAATGTTATTTTTATTGAGAGGTTTCAATATATTGACCTGAAGGAATTTATTCTGTTTGTTAATAAAAATTGTCATCGGTTGCATCAAATAAAAGACAAAAACTTACTACGCGAGGAAAAATTCTTATCGCTTGCGCAAAAGATAACAAATGGTAGGTCTGGCACTGTTTGGTTCTCATGTCTTGTCAGTCAGCTCAGATAACAACAAAAGACGAAAATAGGCTAATATTCCTTTTGTGATATGTATGAATCTGTAACACAATAAAAACTCTGTACCTCCATTATGAGTCAGAAAGCACAAACAGCTCAACATTACCACTGAAGCATTTATTAGAAATGGTTCAGTAAAATCTTACCGAAAATTACAAACTTCTACCCAACAATGGGATAAAATTTAAATACAACAAATCGCAGAGATTTAAGAATTACCTAAACATCAAAATGCACTTTTCAATACCAATGTAAAGAAATATATTTATTCCGACAGTCTTATTAAACAGTCTGTGCAATATGCAGACATCGGCTGCAGTGTGCTTGAGAGAGATTTCTACTTCGCAACTTGACTGTCGTGTGCAAACAGGGTCACTCATTAAGATTTGGCTAAATGTTCCATGTCAAGATTGGGATGATTTCTTCATATGCCTCATTTCGAGATTTTATCTGAGTGCCAAAATTTATTAGATGCGGAATTTATGGCAGTTTTCCCCTGCGCAAAGCTGCAATATTTGCAGCAGTTAAATAATTCCATTGTTCTGTTCATTGATAATTAATGCATAGCAAAACGACGCAAAAATGCATACGAAAAGTAATGTAACTGAATTTGATCATTAGATTTTATACAGTTTTGATACAGGTACAATGTGCAGTTCTAATTCAGCTCTTAAGTTAACGTAATCAGATACGTCAGAGAGATAGTCGCTGATTTCAACAATCCAGAAAGCACACCACCACCGTTTTAAAGATCTCTGTGGAACTGTCTGTGTACAATGTTGAATCTGAAAACTTTTGTTCCATTAAAAGTAGAAATCGGCACTCTGGTTTTGCAAGCATGCGCTAAAATGAGCTGGAAAATGGGGGTCCTTAAGCTTGCGCACGGTACAAAAACATTTTTTCCAAACGCTTTTTAAAGTACAAGACCTTTCTCACGATCCTAATCAATATGAGTCGGCCTTTTGTTGATAAAATGTGAATAGTGGGCTTTATTTACAAAGGTACTTAATATACCCCTGCGATAATCAAAGAATATTACTGCAATTCAACCAGCACTGGTGGTGCCCAAGTGACTCCACCCCATTTTATTTACAATAAGTGCTCCCTCATAATTCAATTGTGATAACATTATACCTTTGCATGCAGTACCCAAATGACTTCATTCATGGACAGCATACTCTCGTAACTCTATACAGTTGTATTTCAGCAGTCATGTTTCCACTTAGTTGGATTTAATCAAGAGTGAGCACTTTCCCAGGTATATGGAGTGATTTGGCACAATTGTAATACAAAAAAAAAAAAAAAAAAAAATAACACACTTGTTAAATATTAGAACAAGCTATCAGGCCAGGCATCAGAATGTCCTGAAAATAAGAGTTTTACAGACTCAGCCTAATTTGAATACCAATACACTAAGCTAAAACTTAAAATCCAAAGCGAGCTATATACTGTGACTTATAGAAAGAATTGTTGGACACAATATATTCCAAAAAGTGTACGTTTATTTGTAACAAAATAGCTGGGTTTCCCTTACCATCGCGGCTTTTAAGTGCTGCTTACCTTTAGACATAGAAGTCCTCTATTTTCGCCAAGACATACGCATGGAAGAGTTTTGTTTGTTTTTGTTTGTTTGTTTGTTTGTTTGTTTTTTTTTTTTTTGTTTGTTTTTTTTTTTACCTTTGCTGGCTCTATATATCTAATGTGTTGCATATTGGGCTGCAAATTTAGCAAACAACTAAAACGGTTAATCTCAACTTAAGATATCTTCTCATCCAATTGGTATAGATATGACAACATTCTTTTCAATGCATTGATTAACATCTACCAGCTCTGTATATTCTCCAATTGCAAGCGTATTCTAACCTTGCAACCGGTGCGTATTTGGCTGGTTGTTTGGGAGAAATATGTTTGTTTTTGCACTGAAAGCTGCGTAACATATCTTGCCAATAGCATTTATTTCATTCAAATGAATCATGGGCTTACGCTATTATACAAAGAGTAGAAATGTGTTTGTTCAGCACTGAATGTTGCGTAACATATCTTGCCAATAGCATTTATTTCATTAAAATCAATCATGGGCTTACGATATCATATAAAGAGTACCGAAAGTAAAACTGAAGGAACAATATCCTTGTGCAACTATTTATTACACACATACACATACGCATACACAGACACGTGCTGCTAGCCTTCGACAAAGCAGGCCATATACTGTTAAACTTAATGTATGCAGAACAAAATATTGTATTAGATGGATTAGATAAAAGGTTTTTTCCCCTTGAATACATTATAATCGCACTGCCAGGATGGAGCTATGGAATAACTTTAATTTGGTTGTCTTCAGTTTTCAAGTACATTTAGTTTCAATTGAAAGTACAAATTGTATAGGTACAGGAAGGTATACACTTCAGTAGTATTTGACTAGTTTTGGTAATGCATGACAGAAATAATGTTGCTCCTTAAATATGGAAGGTTATCTTGTCAAATGAATAAACATATTGTTTAAATTTTCAACACTTTGTTTTGCATTTTTGGCTGCTATTGATTTAATATATATGGCCCATGTCTTTTGTAATTGTTATTTCGTTTCCTTTACAGACGTTTTTCTGCACACTTTCTCACTCCTTAGCTTAAGCTTGAAGATTTCCTATTTCCAGTATTCTACCCAATTGTAAAATGCCCTCGAGTGGGTTGACTATCTCCAAAAGCGCCCTCAAGTGGAGTCAATTGCATCTAACGTGCCAAATGGCCTGTAATTCAATCTCCTATCTCTGCCAACGAGTTCACATTCATTTAACAGCTGGCTCTGCTCTGTAACATAATCGTACCATGATAGTTTGTCCTTTTGGGCGTATTGCCTGCAAGCAAAGGTTTTGTGAAAGTACCAGAATGTGTGTCCATAGGCTCTATAGATCCTCGTAGCCTATGTAATACTCTCTCTAAACCAAATGACACATAACAACCTAGATTGTAATTGATTCGATGATCATAACTAGTTAAAGTTATAGAATATGGTTTCTTGTCCAGAGTTCTCCTTCCCTGGAGGTACAATAGGGATGGTATATTTTATAGTATTCATAATAGGGAGTACCACTCTCAAGTGTTCAAACACTGATCAAGCATGTATTCAGCACTGGATATACCTAATAGCAACCATTAATTTAGAATACACAAGACACTACAGTTTGTGTAGTTGAGTGTAATTCCAGACAAGTATTGGAATTAGCACCAAATTTGCACTTAAAATGGAGATCCTGCCACGTGCATATACTTCAATATAGGACAAAACTTAGTGAATTAGGAGAGTGGCGTAGTTCACAGACACAATTGCAAAGAAGGCACATGATATTAAAAGCCACAAAGTTGGTAGGTTGGAAGCGTGATATCAGGGCACAAAGTTGATAGTTGATAATTGTTGTTTATATACACAAAGTTAGTAATTCAGGGGAGTGATACTTTTAATGGAACCATGGTGTGTGGATAAGTAAGGTGAAATAATACACAGGCATACCGTTGGTGGATTGAGATTGCGGTACCGTTCATGAACTGAAAGCTGATAGCTTACGAGTATAGGGTATTTTTGAAATCCACCAAGGCGGTTTGAAATTATGAAATGATGTAAAGTAGGCCAGGATTATTGATGAAAGTGACTAAAACAGGCAAAACAATGATTATGGTGTAACATGAAAAACTTTCATTCCAAATACAATCATTCTGCATTGGAAAGCTATGTTTTCCTGTAATAATTATCATCAACGGGAGATACTTTTCTGTCTCTTTACTATTTATGTGCCGCACAGTTTTCGCAGTGGCATATCAAATATTCTACAGGCCTAATGTCATTTGAAAATTACCACGTCTGGTTAAATTTAGCAATGATAAACGACGTTTGGGAAACAGAAGCTGCAAATTCAGACGAGTCAACCTGTTTAGTTTATGCACAACAAATTTAGCTACAATAACTGCCAATGTCTCCTGTATATGTCATGCAATGGTTACAGTCATTATATAACATACTGACTTGAAGATATGCCTCAAAACAGAGAAAAATGGTGAGCTATATTGCTTTAAAACATCTATGGTTGAACGAGCATTAACTAATGTACGGCGTCGTGTTATGAAAAGCCTATTGTGGCATTAAGGTAACAGAGGATTTCAATTTGACAAGAGAACAGACATATGTCTCTCCTACTTTGGCCTATAACACCTTCACTGCAAGAAAAATTCGTGACTGGGTTATAAGATAAACACACTTATAAATCAACAAACACACTTGTAAATGATGACAAATAATGATATTCCATATACATTACTTTTGAATCATGCGTTTTCCTGTTGCTGGTACTGTTCAAAAACGTGAAATTGTTGTCATATCCTCAAATCAGATATCATTTATTATAATACCATAGTGAGAATGAATAATCCTTCTCATTGTTAATCTTAACAGGGCTAAAAGACAGAATCACGCTATTATTGAATCATAGGCCCAGGGAGGCTATTCCTAGTGTTGTGCAAACTCAGTACACAAGTTCACATGACGTCACATCGCCGGTCCCAGATGCTCTGCAGGAGTCCGTGACAGGTGTCTCTGAAATCAAGGCAAGGCAGCAACAAGGCGTGGTCACCCAACAGTGGAGCTTACTAAGCCGTGCTGCAGTGCCTGAGGTAATGTGTGAAATATTGGCAGGTCAACGACGCTTCACTAATACGCACAAACATTTGGTACAAGAAGTGGGGTAATGTGGCCTACATGGGAAAACTGATTTTCACTACTTTCATTCCTATTTTGATAGGATGGGACTAAGGCCTAATTTTTTACAAATACTTTAGGATGTACATGAGAATTAAGGTACGAGGCACAAACTAACACTGCTAGAAAAATGATCAAAACATAAATGTCAATAGATTTATACCGGACTCATGATGATTGCAAAGTAAATGCACTTGATGGGGGCTTTTGTGACCTACAAACCAGCAATATTATGATTCATAAAAGCCCATTGGAGATAAAAAAAAGTATAGACAAAGGTATAGATTGTCCAAATCACAAATTAAGTTCGAACAGCAAAATGAAAGATAAGTCTGAGCATGCCGAAGGCATCCTCAGCAGCACATGCAAACCACTCTTGTAAAATATATAAAACCTACAGATAGTCCACACGCCCATTAGACAAGACTTGCAATGAATTGACCTGGACTAAAATTATCCAGTCAATGATTTATCCAAAATGATAAAAGTTATCACTAATTCCAGGCCTCTCACAAAAAAATGGCCATACGAACAGATGGCATATATTAATGTTTACACTGATAAGTGACACATTTGCAGCTAGAAACAGGGTGACATAAGCAAGAAATTTCACTCTGAAATTCTGAAATAGAAAAATGTCAGTCAGAAATGCTGCCACAATACCGGACAGAATAGACACCATGCATGTTGTCATAAGGTATAAAATCTGAAATGTGCAATGTGAAATCTTCCTTGGCAAGCTAGTAATACACCGGTCCTGTGCAGCTGGTCCAACTGCATCCTTTCACCCCATACATTTGTGTTCTTTGTTGACTGCACTGCGCCTTCAGGTCTATAGATGAAGATATGTCCTGCTTTAATTGGTACATGCACTCCAGGATCAGGGGCAAATGACAGAGGGTACGCAACTGCAACATCTTCCGTTGCAGTTGGTGAACATTAATGTAGTTCTGCAATGCACTGGAAGCTCTCCCTACCATGAAAAAAATGACAGACATTACGTACTTCCTGTTAGCTCGGCTAAAGATCCAGCAGGAACCAAACCTGACCAAGCATGTACAGATTCTACAGTCAACATGCAAGTGTCCCCATTGCCTGTACTGTTGTTTACATAAATACTGTCACCAGGATAGTCTGCAAAATCTGGTGGTTCATCCTTGATGGAGAGGATTGGCAATGTGGATATTGTGGCATGTGTTCCTGACCACAGTCTAGACCTGCAATCTGAAGGCTGATCTATGATTAAATTGATTTGTAATCTAGATGCTATCCCGTGTCTTTCAGACACTGACCTGTGTACATTGAAGTTGTCACTTAAATCATCAATACAGGCTTATCGCATCTGTTTTCATCTTCAGGCAAATGTGACCACAAACAACCTCACCAGTAATGATATTTTCCCTGGATCACACGGTGGAAAATTATCAGTAAACTTTGCAAAAGATCCAGCCGCTGCTGAACCTCGGAAACCACCTGAAGTATCAGAAGCATTTACTGCAGTTGTCAAGTCTTTAACTTGGATGCACTCTTTACATCTCTTTTATTGCCTGTACAGGTGGCTCTACCTCCTGCATATTCATTTGCTTTCCACAATCACTTCTGGAATCTGTATATATATATATATATATATATATATTATATATATATATATATATATATACAGTACCTGATGGATCTCAGATGTAAGAATATTAGGCAATTTTTTTCTAGACCTTCCATGCGTTCGTTTCTATGATAATAAATGAACAGGTCCACACTCTTCTCCGACAACTTCTGTTGACATGGAGGTTCTTGATATGCTGTATGACCACAAATACATCGTGATTGTTTCTTGGTTTATGCCCTTGTTAGGAAGTAGAGTTTGTTCTGCAAGTTTCCCCCACCCCCTTGTTTCCCTCTCTTGAACATTAAGAGCTGCCTCTTGTTGGGGAATGAGTCACAATTTAAAGAGGACTTGTCTCGTGATGCATGGTTTATATGAACAATGCGATCCGCTTCCATCATACAATCTTCAGTGACACTAAATGTGCCAAAAACTACTCGTCAAATGACTGAACTTCTGTTTGATAATGTATAGTCAAGCCGGACAAGCTGACCAAAACTATAAACTATGTCCTCTATGCGCTGCAGTGGACAGTCAGTGAACAGCTACTTTGATCTGACTGTCAAATGTGCATGGTATTCACTCAAGCAAGAATACCCAACCAGAGAATATTAATTCAATGGAAAATACCCCCTTCCAGCAGGTCAATTCAAATGTCTAATCACATCTTACAACAAAGAAATAGATTTAACGGGCCACACAACTAAATAGCCACAAAACAAACTGCTACATACATAGCTCAGTTAGACAAGCCAACCAAACTACATATGCAATTCTGATCTGAACAAAACTACAGTCTGACTTGGCATGACCCAAGTCAAAATATTTATGTCTTAACTTAATTATTGTTTCGTGTTTTAGTAACTAGTCTCAAGCTAACCAAAAATACGCTGTTAATATGTTAGATATGTATGCACATGCGCTTTTCCTCAAGAAACCTATGGTTACAAATCAATTTATCTGACTGGAAATAATTGACAAAATGTTAAAATAGTGAAACAACATATATAAGCCGGGTCTGCCCAGCAACGTTCACCATCAATCACCTAGCTGAAAATGAGAAACGCACATACCACGTGTACCAAATCCCCATTCCAAAAAAAAAAAAAAAAGGTTCAATGGAGGCAGTCACGCGGGAATGGCATATTTGACATGACCCAGTTCATTGTATCGATTCCAGCACAAATGACGTACTGTATTCAGAGTAGTCCCACATCTGTGACTGTACGAATGTAAGTCCACCAACATCAAAAGAACACCGAAACTATATATACATTTTACGACCATGGATCGGCCGGGTCTCGAACCAGGGACCTTTGACACTAATCACCTAGTTGAAAATGGCAAACCCATATACCAACTGAACCAAATCCCTATATGAAATCCTACAGCCACTGCAATAATGATCCAAGTGCACAGACAACTATGAGTAAAATCTCCGAGATCAACTCTGCTGCAGGCAATAGAAATGTATCTTTACACGTCCTTCCAGGAAAGGGCTTGTTGTGGGGCATTAAAATATTAGTCTAGCGTCCGTCCCCTACCTTAAATCTTTAAGAACCACTTTAGAAAAACGACCAGTGGATGTGCTACTAAAAAGCAAAACAAAACTTGATAGCAGTATCTCAGCTGGTGAAATCTATATCGAAGGGTATAAGCTAGTCTCCCACAAGGATTGCAACAGATACAGGGGAGGAGTGTGTCGTTTCGTTGCAAACCAAATTAAAGCAAAACCCAGGCCGGATATGGACCACTCGGAGCTTGGATGTGTGTGGACTGAAATATGTTTACCATACACTAAATCAATATTTGTGTGTTGTATTTACAGACCTCCAAACACATCTGTACCTAATTTCACTGACAATTTAAGGACTAGGGTAAATAAGCATGAAGAGGAGAACATTTCAGGCTCAATGTATATTCTTGGTGATTTTAACATGTATGTATCAAAACCAAATACAAATCCTGCAACAAAACTCTTGCATTTACCTTCCACACATGAACGAAAGCAAATCATACAGGAACCCAAAAGAACTACTGAACATTCAAAAACTTATATAGATCTTATTTTCACTAATGAATCAAATGTCACAAGCTTTGGCGTATTTGATCTGGGTATATCTGACCATGATTTGATTTTTTTGTGTATGTAAAGGTAAAATCCTGTGTCCAAAACCAAAATATGTACATAATCACTCATTCAAAAACTTTGACCCAAACAAATTTGCAAGTGTTTTGAGCCATATACCATGGTGGGTCATGAATATATTTGATGACATTGATGATTGCTGGCATTTCTTCAGAAAGATATTTAACACAATCTGTGACAATCATGCTGCCAGTAAGCCAGTGAGGGTAAGAGGTAAACCAGCCCCATGGATTACAGACGATTAAACAACTAATGTACAAAGGAGATTATTACAACAACAAAAAAAGTCAGTCGGTGTTACAGTGCATGACCATGATATGTACAAAACACTCAGGGATGAAGTTACTAGAGAGCCTCCAGATTAGTCTTTGTGTACTATTAGGCAATCCAGAAAAATAAGTATGTTTATAATATAACTGATACAATTAGAAAGGCGAGTAGCGACTTCTATGATGAGATGATTTTAACAGCCTCTTCTGATAAAAATGTGTGGAAAACTTTAAAGAAGTTTCTGCCTAGGAAGCAAACAGATGAACCCCATTTTTTAGAGGTTGAAGGAGTCATAGTTTAAGATTTCATGTCCATATCTAACTCTTTTAATAAATTTTTCACTACTATTGGCCTTAAACTGGCCGATAAATTCACCAGCATTTTCACATGCCAGCTTCCGAAAGTCAATTCCAAAATGCATTTCCAAGAGGTATCTGAAGATACTGCGTTACAGGGCCTGCCAAAACTTACTACCAGTGAAGCAACTGGCACTGACTCTCTGCATCCACCTTGTGTGGAAGCAGGCAAAAGTATCTGCAATTCATAAAGATGGCCCAATGGCAGATCCAGGAAATAATAAACCAATTTCATTTATAAACATTACCATGAAAGTGTTTGAAAGAATTGTCCACGATCAACTATATGCCTATGTAATTGAATACAATCTCCCGAACGTAAACCATTCAGGCTTTAGACCCTTGCAATCTACAGCTACTACCTTGATAGATGTAAATGACTATGTCCTTACCAATATGGACAAGGGTTTGATTACAGGTGTGCGCTTTTTAGATCTCACAAAAGCCTTTGATACTGTGTCATATGAAATCTTACTAACAAAACTTGAATATTTAAGGATTAATGGTATTGAACTCTGTTGGCTTGGAAACTATTTATCCAAGCAGACTCAAGGCGTCCAATTCAAGGAGGAATTGTCTGACCACATGGAAAAAGCCTATGGTGTCCTCCAGGGATCAATACTAGGTCCCCCACTTTTTGTCATTTTCATCAATGACATTCCGGCTGTTATTACAGTCAGTAAGATTGTATTGTAAGCTGATGACACTGTTATTTTTGTTGCTGCTAAATCGGTTCGTGACATTGAAAGGACATGAAATATTGCATGCAGCTATATGGATGAACTACAACCATTTTACCTAGAACATTAAAGAAACTAAGTGTATGTTATCAGGAAGTTGTAAGAAAATTCGAGAAAATGACAGATTGAATATTTTAGTGGACGGGAAACGAATTAAACAGGTCGACTACTTTAGATTTTTGAGACTGTGGTTTGACAAGCAGATGTCCTGGAACAAACATGTTGAAAATATTTGCAACAAAATTTCAAGACGTCTTGGCATTCTCAGGGGAATTTCCTCATTTGTGTCCAAAAATTCAGTATTACTCCTGTAAAATTCTTCGAAACTTCCAATCCCGAACAAAAAATATGTTCACACATCTAAGGATGCATAGAAATCAGCAAATGTATAAGTTTGCTGTACTTGCGGAAAATGTAAATGCATAATATTGATCCAAAGTTGCCAGTCTCACTGTGCACTAGCTCCAGATCTTCCACCTTAACCTTGTTCAGATGAAGTGCACTTGTCAACATGGTTTGCTTCAGAATTTACAGGGCAAAGACTATTGCCAACCTTCAGGCCTAAACTTAGGATGACAGTTGCAATATTGGTTCCTTGGAGAGAATTTCTGGCATATATGATTTCCTGGTGGTCTCACATAGAATTAGCATAATAATTCAGCGACATGCAGCAACTAGGTACTATAAATTTCCATCGAAGTATTAATTGAAGTAAGCATCTAACTGGCTACGGATTGATGGTTTCTCAATTCAGCATTATAGAGTATTTAACCTTCAAGATGCATAACTTTCAAACACCAAAACGTCAGTAGCAATAAGCTACATCGTTACCAGTAACCAGCAACGATTATATGTATGTAATAAAAACAGCATGTTCATAAATAAACCAATCTCATGTTACCATTCTCTATAACCATATACTCTTCTAGACCTTAATTGTTCACAGTGAGTTTCAGGTTCTATGTCAGCAGCATTTCTTAACTTAACTCTACATATGTGTAAATGCCATCGGCTTACATAGAAACTATCTGCTAAACATCGTTCATATTATCATAAGCGGTAGGATTTGGATTGCTGCTAAATATAGAGGAAAAAAAAACATTTCCCCTGAAAAAACCACAAAACCCAGAATATACAGAACTGCTTCAAGGAAATATAACAGTGCTGTTGGCATTATGTAGAGGGAAAGGAATATGTTCTGTCTTTGAGACCACTTGATTTGGGGGATAGTGCAATGATCCTAAAAGAGAAATTTTTATTTTGCTTGAAGGCATGTCTTGGAGATTAGTTTCCGATTTTGCCCCTTGCGTTTCTGCTGGCACACTTCTGCCACTGTGAACTTAGAGTGGTCCAACTTGGTAATGTGGACATTAAAGGTTCGTTCATAACATCTGTAGGTCGGGGCATGTTAGCTTCATAATGTATTGACATGCTGTCAGAAAACTCATTTTAATGCTCCTGTGAACATGAATACCAGGCACAATGATCAATAGATTTTGAACTTTGTCCCCTTCCCGGGACAATCTTTATACTGCTGTTGATCCATCATAAACTGGAGTTCCTTGACCACATTGCATGGAGTGCTGAATACAATTTTATGTAAAACTTTGTATTTATCATACCCAATATGAAACCAATGGAAATGTTATTTATTTAACACGTGGTGTATATGTAGACAATGTATCAGCGATAATACAGGTGAGGACTTCATGATATTTTTTAGAAAAACTAAATTCTGTGAGCAGATCAAATGCTGCAAAAAAGGAAGATGATATCAGCATGTCACTTCATTATGTGCTTTGTGCTCCTAATATCACATAGCTTGATAGGATGAATTTAGAATCCAGTTCCAAAAAAAGAGTGCCACATTTGGCATAATAAAATGGTCAAAGGAAAGACAAACCTATATAATAATTTAATTCAGCATGTCAATACATGTTTACTGCTGGATGTACACCATACAAAAGATGGGATACACCTCATGGCAATATGACATATCTGCTTTAAAATCAATGCCAATCTTGAAGCTTTGATCTAGGTTTCGCGTCAGCTTTACAAATAAAGAAAGCCTATGATTTGCATATGTGAAGTCACGTTCATTACCCTCAAATATTACTGGAGCAGAAAGCAATCCAAAGTATCCTTCATTCTCGTTCAACCTTGCCATAGTGCATCAAAAGCAAGACTTACTGCCTTGATATAAAGTAGGTATGGCAAGAAGGGACTCGCATTTCAACTGCGAAGTTGATACAAGTGGGTCTGTATTCTGTGTAATGAAAACATTTAGGCTTTTCTTAATAAGGATATGATAAAAATTTATTTGTCTGCACAGAATGAGCATTTAATTCCGTTCAACTTTTCTACCAAACCATAACTTCAGATCGTTGGCTCAAACGTCTGCAAGTCCTTAAATCCATCATGTGTTTTGTCTTAAAAGACAATGCCTAGCATCTCCTAATTGTTATAAAGGTGGTGTTGTTTACATCTAAAAGTGAAAACGTTAGAAGGATTATCACGCACACGTTATCATGGCTGCTGTGTGGTTTATTATAAGCAGTAAAAATATCAGGACTGCCAACTTTAGACAGACAATTAAAAGATTTTTAGAATAAGTGGTCTTAACAAAGTCAATTGGCCAATTGGAGCCAAGCAGACTGAATTTGGAGGAGGTGGTGGCTGGTTTACACGTTAACTTAAACTTGTCACATGTAGATGTGGCGTTTTAGCACCTGATGTGTAAAGATACTGTCCCTTCCTGCCCCAAGTACTGCTGCTCATCAAAGATCACAGTGACAAAACTATATATATGGATATAAATTGTAAAAGGTTAATATTTTAATGGTGGTGACCTGGAAATACCAAACGTGTCTTTAATGCCAATCTATTCATCTAATTATTGAAATATACACTCATGATTGCGGCAAACATGTCAGGTGTGAAGACCATGTGCAAATATTAAATAAAAATAATTACACGTCTAGATATTGAATCACAGAGGATTTATATTTCCATTTCGTCAAAAAGCCAAAGGACATCTGTATTAAGTGACCGTCAGGGAATGCGGTCTGGAATTTCCTAGTATAACTGTGATGTATTTGCCATTTCATACAGAGACCTGGCTTATGCAAATACGGATGCTTTCATCCACTCAGTGAAGCATCTTTAGTCTGGCCAGGGGGAGGTCTAACAGTATGATGTTCTCACGTGCAATGGATTCAGTGTTCATTCTCAAGCAGGCTTCTACTTAAAGATTGACCCAGCCTCTTTCTGAGTTTGGGGAGTCCCAATAAATTCTTCGTTGGATGCAGCACATTGCATTGGCCTTGTGTAAGATACACCAGTTTCTTTTAAACTTCCTAGAACTGCATTGATGTTCCAAAGCAGCCATATCGGTATGTTTATGCTACTGTCAGGAGACATGACTGCATATGCAGCCCCTTCATTGCTAGATTATCTATGTATTATTAGTTCTGCTGCTGATGCCCAGAACCCAGGTCATACCCTCATTCTGGCAGTCAGTTCGATTCCAGAATATACATATATACATATATATATATATATATATATATATATATATATATATATATATATATATATATATATATATATATGTTTATACGTATATATATATGTATATACGTATATATATGTATATACATAAATATATATGTATATACATATATATATATATATATATGTCTATTTGCCCAGAACCACTTCCTGGTAGTCATTACCCTATTCCGCAGTCCGAACTGTTTACTCTCCCTAAGCTAACCTGCCTCTGTCTAACCTATATATATATGGAATTACTATTGTCCATATTGCACAAGTTCCTCTGTAAAATTTTGACATAGGCTGTATAAGCCCAAATAAATTAAAGGGTCTTCAGTGGGTAACTACTCAACATGTTTCAGAGCATTTTACCCGTACATGTCTATCTGAGTAGCGGCTCCTTGTCTAAGCTAAATATTCAGCAAAGACAACCCACAAAATAAAGAATAAATATAAAAGTGGCAAATGATGAATTAGCAAAATAAGTGAAGTTTTGCTTATAAATGCAGATCTTCATTATGAAAGAAGAATACCTGTCAAACAAACCATAATTACTAAATTTGTATTGTACAGGTTCAGATAAGATGTATATATGATACCGTTACTTCAACCATGAAAGCCTGGGATTGGCTGAAAGGCTGCATTGTCAGAGACCCCTAAAAAGCCACTATGTAGATTGACGAGGACTAGTAAGGAACACGGGCGATTTTTACGCCACAGGGATGTTTATTGAGGTTATCGCATGTCAGTAAAGTGCAAATAAGTCAGTTAATAACAAAAGCATGCGTTTCCTGGGTACACTATGCTTTGATCTAAACAAGGTCCTTCTGTTTGGCAATGGTCAGTTCAAAATTATATTAGAGGTGTATTTCATAAATTGTCGGTATGTGGAAGTGCCCTACCGTGTCAATGTACAAGCCACACCTGCTATAACATCACCCTTGGTCCTTGGTCAACCTTTTTTGGGGTTGTCCCGATGGCCTAGAGGTCAGCGTGTTGGACTTTACATTCGGCTAGACAAGTGTGCAGAAGGTAGTGGGTTCGAATCCCATACAGGTCGACATAAATTTATCGTATTTTTCACTTATATCCTTGGTCCAAGAGGGCTTTACATATCATCAGCATTTTAAATGATGCTGAAGGAAAACTTTTGATAAAATAAAGTTCTAAAATGCAACTTGCTTATATATCAAAGCTAAAGGCCATTTTTCTTTTGTTATTGTTTATATGGAATTAACATTGGAGGAGCAGTAACGGAATCGGGCGAGTCACAAGACCACCACCCTGAATATACTTGTGTTTATATTGATTAAATTTGACATTTTACGATGGTAAAGGATTCTCTTTTGTTTCAAGGCACACTTTTTGGAGCACATCATAATTGACACTAGGATCACAAGTGGGCCAGAGTTTAACTCATGCATGATATCTGTACTTTTAATTTCGTCATGAAAACACTTGAGGGACACACCAGCTCAACTTTCGATGTTGACTAATTTACGAGGACCATTCATCTTGATTTCTTAATCAATGCAGATAAAAGATACAAAGTGGTCGGATAAATAAGTTAAAAGGATACCAGACTTGCATTATTTATCTGGTTCAAGAACATTGGAAAATAAGCTATCTATCAATGTGGCTGATATGTCCGTACGCCTAGTTAGGAGTGTTAGTTTTGGGTAAAATCCATTACATATCATCGTGTCAAACTATTCTGCAAATTTCAGCCCTGTATTCCTTTTTTGTAGATTTATATGAAAGTCTGAGACAATGATCTTGTCTGAATGTTCTAGAGATATTGCCTCACGTGTCGGACCTTTATCATTGATGAACATTTCAATATCTTTATTTCTATTTCTGGGCGGACTATGAGAATTGTACAAAGTGAGTTTTTACTCATATCATTCAAATACATATCAATGAATTGGCTTTTCCAGCTTGGATGCATAAAGCACTAAAAAGAAATTTTGTTAACACATCACCACTTAGGGTATATGGAACCATAAAACAATTTATTTTATGTTGGATACATTCCATTTGTAACATAAAAAGCATTAAACACACAGACATAGGAGCACGGTTTTTTGATAAATAATCGAAAGCATTTGGTAAATACACATTACATCAGTAATTACAAGTTATAAACATTCATGGCAGTATAACAAGTACTAATGCAATAATGAATTCTGATACAACATATGTAACAGATATTAAGAAAACGTGTGTAAAGAAAATTGAAGTAGGTGACAAAGAACCACCAAGAAACATGTAGAGCAATACAGAGAAGAAGGAAATGTTGACTGCATTTGCAACATTCATGATTGAGACAGGAACCGATTTAGTATTTGAAAATTGCCCAGAGGGTTACAGTTGAGATATGTATAAAGGATACATGGAAAAAGAGCAAGTTCATGTCCATCATTTTGCTTACTGTCAGTGAAGATCAGCAGAGGGATAAGGAGTAAATTTATAATGTGAAAAAATAGACTGCAAAACATTTTTTAAAACTCAGAAATAATATCCACAAAGAATATGTTCAAGTCTATTGGCGAAGCAAACAGCATATCATTGATGAGAATATGTGGCTTTTTTCAGTGTCAGGTCAGTGTTAAGGTTCAGGTGTAAGCAAGCTTTTGGTTGGGGCCTCCTGAGTCATATTGGCACGGTATGGCTGCTGACCTCTAATATCAGGTTGCAGATATGGCCAAGTCTTCAGGTGCATAAGTTTGGCATTTTTCTTTACCCAAGCTGGTAGCCCATGTCTGTGGCTCGTTATCTTTTTTTTCACTTGACGGAAGACAGGTAAGACATCTATACATGCAGACACCTTGTCAGAGTGGCCGTGCAGGTACTTTATGCCAGATAACCATTCATTTTGTTGCTCAAGGTCCACAAATTGGATGATGATGATGCTGGAATCTGATTGTGGTTAAATAATAACACACAGAGATTTGGGTTTGCGGAGCATTTTTCACACCCAGATGCTCGCTGACCAGCTTGATGCATTGCCGTCTTGTTTTATCTCGTTTTCAGCCTAGAAATCCTTCTCTCTATAGATGATGATTGACCATTTATGCTTATGTATTTGATCATGAATGACTTTCATTGTCAGAGCAGTGGAAATACCTTGCACTTTATTGGAAAGTCTTGGCAAAAGAGTGTTCATTACAGAAACAAGGCGATCACTACAGAACTGAAAACTGTTTTCAAGTTGATCAAACTTGTCAGACAGAGAACAAAATTGAACAAAAACAAGATAAACATTTAAGATATGATTGAGAATGGGTTACATAACATGTTCAATTCTGTTTGTTTCTATGCTGCAGGTAAGTTAAATACATCATCATTATAGATATAAACTGAGGAATGGATAGCAAAATAATTGTTTATCACATATTACGGGCATAGTAGTTTGGCTCTAAGCAAACAAAAGAGCATTTATTAGTATAAAAAAATATTTGTAAATGAAGAAAAACTAGATTAACTATGGATGTGTACTTAATCATTCATGGTAGTGAGAGTTTAAAGTGTTCACTAACTCGTACCTTATGCAATTTTTGTACCAACAAGTGATAACCCTTAAAAGATCTTATTCCAATTTCTTATAAAATCTTCATGAGTTAATACAGCTGGTTGCATGGATAAATCGTCAATAAAATATACTGGTAATTGTTTTTGGACTAATTTTTTAACTAATTTGTAAGAACATTTCTAATTGCTGGTGACTCAAGATATCCTTTAACTTTAACATTTTTATTCTTTAAAAAGTGGTTTTGTATGTGCAAGATAGTTATCTGACTAATTAGTTTTGTCCCTTTCTTTTGCTGGGGGAGGGGAGGGCAAGTCTAGTGTTTGTGTTTCTTCGCGCTAAGATACCTTAATTTAAGTGTGGTAATATAAGAGAACTCTATACGGCAGCTAAAATATTTTGTGGAAGGAAATCTCTACGCTTGAACATGATGCAAAAGTCTGAGATAACTTTGTAGCAATTTTGTCTATATGAGTGTTTCAAATGAGGTGTTTGTTGAAAGTTATACCTTGGCAATTATACTTATTAACACAATCAATTTTCATGATGCCTATAAACGTTTTTGAAATTGGTATAGATTTAGGAGTAAAAAAGGCCATAAACTATGTTTTCTCGCCATGTGAGGACAGCTTATTTAGTTTCATCGAGTTTTTAATTTTGTTTATGTTAGAGGAACGACTTTGAGTATGATCACAGTTTTGGAATATTTTAATGTACTCTAGGTTCTTGAAAGTGTATCTAGCGTGCATTACATGGACTTATCTTGCCCAGGATTTTAATAACCTGCTGGTCAACAATATGGTCTGCCATGAATTGGGTTTCCATTGGTCCTTAATGGTGTCACAAAGATACAAAGTCACACTGTGGATACACGCTCGCCTTTAACCGCTGACATTCTTAGAAAAATGTGTATATCTTTTCACCAAGGAATACTTGACCCGTATCAGTCGAAATGCTGAGATTCAAAGGAAATTGATTGGCTACCAGCAAGCCTCGGTTCCCAGCTATGCCTCAGGCTGTGACGTCACAAAGATAGACAATTTCAATATGGCAGCCACCTTAGTAAATGATGTCACATACAAATAAGAAATAAAGAAAAAATAGTTGTACAAATATTAAGATCTTTTGCCATTATATATCATCTGTTCCCAGATATAGATCAACATCAAGGTGTAATTCTGGTCTAATAATAGGTCCATATTAGACAGTGTGATTACCATATCCAAACCGTAGTCCTAATGAAACAAATCCAAGTCAATTCCGACCAAAGGCAATGTTCCTTGGTATGTATAGCTGAAACATATATAGTTCGTATTTACCCAAAAGAGACCAAAATGTAAGTGCAAAGGTCCATAGGGGGGAAAAAAACCTTATCTAGTTTTCACATGACAGAATGCAAAACATATATAGTTCGTATTTATGGTATTCAATATGTCCATTTTATTCCTGATCTGTCAGACGTTGCTGACCCAAATATCCAGAAGTCATGTACATACATTTGGATGAAATTTTATACAAGCAATGTGATGAAAAAATGTTTTGACGATACTCAACCAATGTTTTCTTAATAATAAGACGTAGGTCCAAATTACAAGAAAACAATCAGTTGACGCAACCAATTTTGAATTTCAACCTCTAATATCCGCCATCTGGCAAAAAATGTATGTTTTTTACCAAGCTATACATTTGTCTCATCGGGTCTATTTCAGGAAATTTGCACATAAAAAGCACTGCCAAAAGCATACAGGTCAATAATTGGGGGGGGGGGGGGGGGGGGGGGGGGGTAAGCCCTACCCAGATATGCAACTGAGATCAAGGCTGCTGATTTGACCCTTCATTTTGTATGTCATTAAACGCAGGTCACCATCTAAACTGTATGTAGAATTGCTGCTTGAAACGACGTGTACCATAGCTTTCTTTGGTTTCCACATATTTGGCGAATTCACGTACTCTCATAAAGTGTGTCATCTTGATCATTGTACATCTTCTGGCCACGTGACACCGTCACGGCAAGCTCAATCTATCATTTTTACTCTTAAGGCCTCAAGACTGGCTCACTTCGTCAAGGTGTTGACAAATATTTGTGTGAACATGTGGCCCGATTTCCTGCTGATGCAAGCTGGCATACTTTCTGTCAGTGTGAAAACAGATAGGAGGCACCGTTAAAGTCCGTTCGTTTGTGATCCCAAAGGGTACTGTTATGAGTCATAACAAGTTTTATTCTTCAAAAAAACGTATTGGGATCACAGGTAAATTTTGTGGTCATTCCATTCGCTCAGGTGCACCCATATCCGCTGCTAGAGTTACAATACTGGATCAGGTGATAAAAATTCCCACTACACCCAACGGGTGTGGTGGTGCTACATTGAAGGAGAGAACTTCTTGCTTGGTTTACAGACTATTTACATAATCGTTTTTAACGTGTGGCCATTAACGGTCAGTCTTCCAGCTGGGGTAAAATTTGTGCTGGTGTGCTGCACGGTTCTGTTCTCGGTCCTCTTATGTTTCTGATCTATATAAATGATATTGTTAACGTTGTGTGTTCTAACATAAAAATGTTTGCTGAGGATACATCTCTCTATTTGACTGTTGATAATCTTGTCACTGCGGCACGAACTTTGAACATGGAGCTTTCAGATATTGGTCAATGGTCTAAAGATTGGCTTGTTTCGTTTAATGCTTTGAAAACAGATTCAATGCTCACTTCTTGAAGGGCTAAAAATCTATTCATCCCCCAATCCTATTTCAAGGTCGTGTTTTGCAAGATGTAGCTCAACATAAAATCTCGGAATTACATTGCGCTCTGATTTAAGATGGTCAGACCATATTGCTGACATATGTATCCAATCAACCAAATTGATTAATATTATGAAAAGTTTGAAATTTACATTAGATAGGAGAACACTGGAAATTATTTATACTTCTTTCGTCAGGCCTATTTTAGAATATGGTAGTCAAGTATGGAGTAGCTGTACAGCTCAAGATGAATAGAAACTTGAAAGCATACAGATTAATGTCACCCGAATTGTTACTCGCACAATGTATGGAACCAGCAATGCTAAACTATATGAAGAAACTGGATGGTTAACCTTAACTAAATGCCGGGAAATTTCAAATCTAACCTTTATGTATAAATTGGTTAATAAAACTTGTTTCGGACCCATTATGTTCTATTCTTTCCACTGCTTCTTTTACTGGAACTCATACCTGCACCAAGCGCCAACAATTCGATCTCCCTCACTTCGGAGCTCGCACCGACCTTTTTGATAAATTCCCTCAACCATTAGATTATGGAATCAACTATCTGTCGAAACACAGAAGTCAGACTCTATCCGTAAGTTCAAATCAAGCATAGCCCAACCAGTAATCACAGCCATAAAGTTTGAGGAAGTGTACAACTTTGGCAATAGATTTTTAGCTATTCGGCATACACGCCTACGTTTGGATACTAGCCAATTGAGCTCACATTTTTTCAAGATAGGCATAAAAAAGACCCCAAAATGTTCCTGCAGCACACCTAATGAAGATTCTTGCCATTACTTTTTCCATTGCCCTAATTACACTGTTCCCCGCTCAAACCTTTATACTGTTATTTTTCAGTATCCTCCTTTTACATTACAGACGATACTCTACGGGTCCTCTAATTGTTCTCTTATGGAAAATATCGAGATATTCTCAGCTGTACACAATTACATCTCTGTAACTAATTTTTCAAGTCAGGTGTTGTTCGGTCGCTCATTGCTTGCACAAGTATTCATATTACTTTATTGTTTATATACGGTACAAACAATTTACCAAATTCTGCAACATGTGTAAATATATATAATTACTGCTATTGACATTGTGAATATTATACCTGCCCCCCCCCCCCCCCCCCATCTGTCTTTTCGGCGTTTTGTCCTCTTCTTCATGGTTTTGTGCGTCTTGTGCTGTCCTGTGATATGTGTCCTCTTCTGCGAGAGGGATTTATATAGGGCTTCGCCCTCTTTCCCAATTGCATATAATCATTGCTTTTGTATATAATCATTTCTCTTGTATTATCTTTGTAAATTCAATAAATAAAATATGTTTAAACCAATTCATTCTTTCACATCAGAATGATGAATATTTATATATAATGTAAGTCCCAAGACGAACTCTATCTGTAAGGTAAATGATTATCACTATCATTGAAGTGCTCCAAAAACTGTTCATACCAGCAGACACTTCTATTTGACCACAGTAACCAATCCAAATTCCTGCACTTTCTTCAAGCCTTTAGACATCAGAATTGAGAATTATTTACTAGAGCAAAATTGGAACCTGCTATGAATTGAAAACCATTAGGAACTTTTACGTAGTTTTGAAAAATGAGTAAATGTGGGATAATCGGCATGTACATCAAATTTATAGGCCAAGCAAAGATGAAAAGTGTTGATGTTCCTTCAAAATAATATCTCATGATTATTTACTTTTCCATACATGGGAACTTGAGTTGCTCAACAGGGCTAATTCGTCAATGAGAACCTTATAATAAACTGTGTACATATAACAATAATATTACTGGATGCTTTATCAAGAGGTTTAAAGTATATTTACCATACATCTCTTACAAGCATTGAACAATTTAAGGGTTTGTCTGAACAGGGCTAGTAGTGTTTTTTCCCTGTAATTTGCACTCTGTTTGTGACAATGTGCCTTAGTCGACTGATCTATTAATCTAAGGCAGAAATATCAAAGTTTTCCTTCTTAGCCAACTGTTAGCATACTCTTCAACAGCTTCCAGAATCATTTTCTGGTCTTTGCCCCAAGCAATTTTTGTGGCTCACAGTATTTAGGCCCGTTGAACTCACATGGACACAGGTATTTGTTTTGTTTTTAGTCACCTTGAGTAACTTCTTTAACGACTTTAGTGTTGTTAAATATATTGGAGGCAATAGTGTTTGAATATTTGTATTATATTTTATGAGCATCACAATCAGGGTAAACTGCTATGCATGATTGCACCTTCTTGGCTGAACTGCAAAAGGGTTGGTATGCACCCGTGTAAGGCTTGAACTATATGTTCTTTACCTATTTTTTTTTTTGGGGGGGGGGGCAAATATAGGGGACCAAAATTCTACATTTCGGAAAAATGGGGGCTCTAAGTGCCACATTTCCATTTTTAAAAATTGGTGCTTTTCACATGCACAAACAGTCCCCCCAAAAGGTAAAACTTGTCATTTGTAAAGTTTTGAAAGGAACAAAAATCACCATTTTTTTAATCACACCAGAGAACAAGGGAATACTGGGTGCATCAAATAGGAGGTCAAATTCTACATGAGGTGGAAAATTGGAGGTCATTTCCGCAGCGCCCATACGTACCTCCACAATTGAAGTACCCTCACCCCCAGGTTATTTGGTTGTGCAGAATGACACTAATTTTACGTTTATCTAAATTTTGAAGTAGTTAGACAGAACATTATCTTATTTCTTCCTAAATGATTATGTTTTGCCATTTTCCAGTTGTTCTTTTTCATGTTGCAATTATAACGCAGAGAAAATAATAACATTTTATTGGCCTCTTCTTTTTTAAGTGGAAATCCACAGGAAAATTACTGTTACCAGAATAATACTGATCTATATCAGAAAAAGTCTGATCCCGACTATATCTTATATATTCGTACCCATGTATTATTTTAAACTCCAAAGAGTTTCTTACATTCACGCGAATTTCTATCTCGAAGTGCAAAAACCTCAACCAAACTGTTTGTGCACGTAACACTGCGCCATCCTTTTCCAAGTTGACAACAGCATCAGAAAATTACTGCAGCAGTGTTGTCTGTAGCTTAAATTAGAAAGGAGATTTGCCATACCCTTTTGTTTTGCTTCCTGTGTTTTACTTTGGCTCCCTGTCCTTTTCTCTGTTATTTTTCCATATTAAAAGCAGCTACCTTCTATTTGTCATTAAAAATGAATATAATTTAAACTAATTGAGAAAACAACCTATCAATCTACATATATATAGACCACGAGTTTAAGATACAAATTCAAAACCATTTCCATATGAAAAACACTAAGTGCCACTCTTTTTAGACTGCCTCCATATGGCGCCCTTTTTGATTGTCACTGCATGCTTAAACATGCCCTTTTAGATGAAAAGTGCCCTGCCCTCTTGAAAAGCTGAGGATAGCACTGTGATGGCTATAAAATTCGGATCTAAGATCAAGACATATCTTATCGCGACTAATACCAGCATATTTTTGAAAAATCAGATCATGGAAATACCTAATGGGAATGTTCTTTAACAAGTAGAAAAAAAACAGGTGGAAAATAGTACAGGCATTAAAATACTCTTGATGAATCGCGTATTTCTTCCCAATTCCCTTTAAATGTTTCCAGTCTTTTTTCATTAACAAAGATGCACAAATAACACGTCACACATTTTTCCACACATATATATTGTGAATCAGCAGCCGATTTGATACATCACATACATATTTAAAATGTATTAAAGTTTCTTAAGGACATTTAAGACACTAATAACCTTTGCATGGCCGATTTTGAAATTTTAACGGTTTGTGCAAGACGAATGTCCTTTCTATTAGTTGTCAATATTTCGAGCTTCTAACTAAAGTAGAAATATGAGAAAAACGCCAAAAGCCACACAGGCATGTGGATATCCGACGTCCACGTGTCATTCTTTTGGTTTTCAGCCGCCTAACGGAACAATGCCACCCGTCAACCATACTTAACAGCCTGTCACGTGGCTGCAGGTAGCAACGGTCTATGGCAAAAAGAAAGTGGTATCAGGGCGGCAATGCGAAATAAGGCAGCATGCCGTATGTGTTTGTGGTCAGGGAAAAGATGCAAATATGCTAACATATTATAGCCTTAGTGGTTTACTTTATAGTTATCTTACTTGTTTTGCGTTCTAATGATGGGAGACTTTAAATGTTCAAGAGGAGCGGGAATCGTCAGCTGATGTCCCTTCAAACTTCAAAGGCCATGCCGCGATGGATTACCTCAGTGGTCCTTCACACCAAAGACAGGTGGGGAAAAAACTGACACCCTGATCAACAATACCCACGTACATAATAATACTTTATCGGTACCGAAGGATGAGGAAATAAAAGTACAAATAAACACATCAAAATAAGCATAAACGTGAACACAAGAGAGAACACACAAACTAGCGTTACAAAACTCAGGTTGGAAAGAGAAATGAAACTCATTGAGAAAACAATTACAAAATAATGACAAACTAACTAAGTGAAGTGTAAAGACAAGTCTAACAAGCTAACTACATAAAGTATACAGATAGGAGACAAGTAAATACAATAAAACACTATCCCTAAAAACGGGATGAAGAGGTAGTGCGCCGGCGGATGACCAAACCCGCCATCCATGCACTGACCACGAGCGGCCGCAGGTCGCCCCACCGAAGCACGGCAACACAACTTTCGTTGCCAGGCTTGAGGTAACGGGGCCAGAAGGACCGCCTCCATGACGTCACACTTTGAAACCAGATTGTCGATGTCGCCGTTTGACAGATCGCTGAATAATATTTTCCGTTATTCAAAGGCCCTTTTATTCATGTGATTGGCCAAGAATTGATTGACAACCTCCCCAAATGTTCAGGGACGATGTTTACTACGTTTTGTACAAATATCAGCTCAACTTGAGAACATGGTGTTGTTTCAGAGGCAAATGATCAACATCAAAGGCCTTTGAAGCTTGTTTTCTCAGAAAGGATAATAGGAGGAGAACCCCACCTAAGAGTGGTTATTCCAAGAAAACGGCTGGGCGAAATTTAATCCGGTTAGCGGCTTTTGATTCATTAATGTCTGAACCGCAAAAACGATTCAGCGATTTTCTAAATTTTGCTTCGTTCTTTTTCTATGAAATGAAGAAAATGAACATCCTGAAAATCAGAGGGAAAATTGAAACGTCAAGCTTTGAGGATGGATAACAGAAAAACGAAACCAAACATAAATAATCGGAGGATCTTGTTTTGTTGCCAATATGTCAGGATTAAAATCCAAGTGTAACTATGAATTTATCACAAATAATTAGTGACTTATATCGACATTTTTGGGGTGGATGCTTTACCGTCAACTTTCAATTGTTTATTCAACAATTAACATCACAGACACCCAAATACAGGACATATAAATTCTTTGGAGTATGACGAGTACACACATATATGATATGTTGTCCTAACGCAAATACATATTGAGCCAGGATTGACTAAAGTGGGATTTATTTTTGGTGTCTTACCTGTCCTTAATTGCCCCAAAATGCATTACTGCACGTAACGGTAAATGCAAACATATCCGTTTTGTTTTGCTGGACACAGATATATATATATATATATATATATATACTAGGCAAAATTAATAACCCTCCACTAAAAGCAATTTTTATATAAAAACACACACACACATATTTTGAATATATTCAATGTTTCTTTTATTCTGTATACACTTTAGGGTAGATCTGTAGAGTAAATTCTGATCAAATGAAGTTATGCTTCATTGCACAGTGTCAATAAGCAGACAAAGTCTGAATCACAAGTTCGCAAGAGTACAGCGCTCAAACAGGCATATGAACTGAGTACAGAGTCCCATCAGAAGTTATCACAGATGGTGCTTGGTTGCATCAAAAGTTATCACAGACTGTACTTAAAGTTAAGGCATTTTCTGAGTTCAATACAGCAGAAATTGACTCATCACTGTGTCACATAAAGCGCCTTTAAATGTCCATTTAATAGGATGTGTAGGCACCATGGTTGTCAATGCACTGTTGGCAGTGTTTTCACATGCTGTAGGCGAGCTTTCTCACAAGTGCCTGAGGTATACTGTCCCACTCCTCCAGAAGATAACGCCGTAGATCTGCGAAGTGTGAGTTAGGACCCATCTTCTGGTACACCATTCTTTTCATATGGCTCAACAGGTGCTCAATCGGGTTGAAGTCAGGTGAGCATGCTGGCCTTTCCATCACCTCAACACTCTCACTATCCAGGTAATCACGAACCACAGCTGAAACATGTGGCCAGGCATTGTCGTGCATCAGCATGAAGTTGTCTCCAATGGCACCCGCATATGGAATAACATGGGGTTCCAGGACATCCGTTATGTACCGTCTGCTTGTCTTTGTTCCTTCCATGATGACGAGGTCTGTCTTACCATTAGAAGAGATGCCCGCCCAGACCATGATGCTGCCCCCTCCGTATGCAACTGTGGGCTGAACACAACAAGCAGCGTGTCTCTCCCCTCGCCGTCTCGATGCACGAACACGTCCATCACTTCTGTGGAGGGAAAAGCCACACTCATCAGTGAAGAGAACATTGCTCCATCCTGCATGTGTTGTACGGACATGTTATCTTGTCCACTGCAACCGAGCACCCTTGTGACGTGGGTTAAGAAGCGGCTTTTTCACCATGCTCCGGGACCTTAAAGCAGCAGCATGCAGTCTGTTACGAACAGTCTGGGTGGACTTGCGTCTCTGGTGAGGATTGGCTCTCTTCAGCTGGCTCTGAATATCAGGACCTGTGTGGCTCCTACTCCTCAGTGTTGCATAGATGATGAAATGGTCTTGTAGCCCGGTGGTCAGCTTTGGCCTTCCCGGGCTTGGTAAATCTGCGACATCATTTGTGTTTCGGTATTTTCTCAACAACTCATTGATGGATTTGTGGTTCACACCCATTGCCCGGGCGACAGCTCTGCAACTTTCACCGGCTTCAATGCGACCTATTGCTCTTGCCCTGTCCATTTTGGATAGCCTTGGCATGGTGATGTTCACAGTTTGACCAGTGATGGCGAATCCATAACTGACAGAAAAAAACCATGCCTTTATACCCATGATTGGCACAGTTTCTGGCCACATTACACAGGTATGGTAAGAAAAATCAATGGTCAGGAGGGTCCTAACAGGGACAGGAAGGACCACTCATGATCTTTTCTGCGAAGTGCACTGTTTGACTTTGTGTCACATTCAGCCCATGTGCAGTCAAACATGGGCTCCAACTCTGCTCATCTTTACACATGATGTAATCAAAGGATTATGCTACACATACATGTGCGTATCTTTAAATCACCTAAACAAGTATGGGTACACCATTAAATTATTTAAGCCGAGGGTTATTAATTTTGCCTAGTTAATATATATACATATATATATATAGTGTTATTTAATTATATGAAACCGCTGTAGAATCTTATGACAAAATAGAATATATTTTACAGCGGGCATGAAAGTATCGCCAATAACGTGAATCAAATCTTGGTTTAGATTAAAAAAAGAGACTTATTACTTACCCGTATGCGTGTGCATTTACTAATTATACGGGTTTGCTTATCGTGTTGATTGCTAATGCAAGTATGTACACTGTCAGATCAATGCTGACACAGTTAGAGTCAATTCACAGATAATGAATAAATAGTGAAATGGGTCCCGACATGAAGATTAAGCATGCAACTAATGTGACAAAAAATGTTCCCACGCAGATCTGCTTTAGAGTCAAGTCTGTTGTACAAGATAAATAAAACACAAAATGAACTGGAAAATGACTGAACTTCAATCAAACATTAAAGGAACATTTATACAATTAGATAGTCAAATTCGAATATTTTCATATTATGTGGCATGCATAATGATTTGTTGAATTCGCATTTAGCAGTTCAATTTTGTAACGTAAGCCCTAATACTTCGACATTTGCCATGGACAGCATCCCTCAAGACACAAGGAGGGGCACTTTGATAATCAGCGGAGTATTCTACGGCACAGCATGCTAGCAATGCCTGCAGCATTCCACTGTCTAATGCATTGGTGCGGACATTGGGCCTGTCGCAAGACTGTTTTCCCCCACCGAAAGACCCTTTTTACATCTCTGCTTCAGAAAAAAATATGTGGCATGAGACGTCGGGCTAACTCTGTCATATTTTGACAGCTGTTTCTAATTTGTTGGTATGTCAAAGCATCAATGTAAATTGGGGCTCCAATAGAACTAGTGACCAGGTGCTTGTGGCGAAGATGTCACTATTAGGCCCAATGCCAGTGTTTGTCGCCATCTGTTTGAAAATATCACCAGGTTGAATGTGTGTGTCTGTGCCCGAAGCTGAACTGAGCCCATTGTTGATTTGTGCTGATGGATGTAGAGCGTGAAGAGCAGTCGGCCTATAGATTTGCTGGAATGAATTTTGAGGGGTTGCTGTTGATCCAGGTGTATGGACGGTAGTGGTTCTTAATGGAATGAGAGGCTGGCTTGCATTTTCACATGATGGTACATGAAGTGACTGCAATGAGCAGCTTAAGCTAGAGGACGAGTCATAGTTTGTAGGTGAAACAGCGACTGGTAGCTGATGAGCATCGGGTGGATCTTCCCTGGCAGTCGCTGCAGATGAAACCAGTGCTGATGGTGTTGAAGCGGTGTTTGATGTGGTGCACTGTTGACTAGAATGCCTAATGCCGCTGATGATATGCGAGAAGGCACTGGGCTTATTGTTGTCGCTTATTTCAGTGCTCTGTGGATGTGGTACTGTGATGGCCAGTTGATCCTCACATGACTTGTCACTGGTAGGGCTACGTGGGGGAAATGAAAGGGGGCTTGGTTCATGGAAGTCGGGGGCTGATGATGGGGGCAAGTTACACTTACATGTACATTCTTTCATGTGCTCTTCAATTGCGTTAGTTTTGTTTTTTATTTGAATCACAGTTTCTGATATGTCAGACAGTTTATCAGATAATTTTTGACATTCATTCTTTAGACCAGTTGCAGTGTTCAGTATGGATGGCAACATCTTCAACTGCTATAACATGTCCTGCAGGCCTATCGTGCTTACTAGTTGAGAAGAGTCTTGCTGCAATGCAAAGTCCAACAATGTTGAATCAAGGCTCATATCATCCACTGTTAGGCCTACACTTGCTGTTTGGTTGGCCTGTGTTGTACTCATGGTTGAAGGTGTGATTTGTGCCCTTGCAGGCATGTTTGTTTTGTGCGTCGTGCTATGTGTGGTGCGAGTGCTGTGTTGTCCTCCGTGTGCTGGCGATTATGCCTTGGGAGTCGACGTTGTTCAGTGCGGTCCATGCTTGGCTCTTGAAATGTGTTGGGTTCTGTTGAAGTTGGCTTCTTTGCGCTTCGAAGCATGTCAAGAATTTTTGAACTTGTCAAATTCCTGTCCATGTCGTTCAGTATTATCCTGTCGTTTGTAATGAATGAATGAATGAATGAACGAATGAATCTGGCAAAACAGAGCAGTCACAACATAGCATTACATTAAAAGATTTCAGCGCATTTCCATCATAAATTTCATACAAGATTATATCACTTTTTGTAATTGTCTTTCTTTCTTTTTTTCTTGCTTTCTTTCTTTCTTTCTTTCTTTCTTTCTTTCTTTCTTTCTTTCTTTCTTTCTTTCTTTCTTTCTTTTTGCTTTCTTTCTTTCTTTCTTTCTTTCTTTCTTATGGCAGCACTGCCGACACGAGCTCCAGCTGGGTCACGCTCAGGCTTGGTCTGGCCTCGTTTATCTTGGTCTGTTTCCGTGTGAGACCAGGTGGAGACGAATCCAACTTTCAATTGAGCCAGAGGGCGTTTCTTCCGTCTGACACCCACAATCTTTTTCATAGGGCGCCTAATTAACATGCCCATCATGATATATTAACTGACAAATCATCCTTTGGTGTTTTTGTATCAATAACAACAGGTTTCAAATGTTTGAAAATAGTACATGTTTTGTCCAATTCTTTTCTCAATTCACGTAGTGCATTATTTGACACAATAAAGAATATCAGCAGCAGTTATATGACCACAATGATTTGAAATAAAGGGGGGATTATGGCATGGAGATGGGGTTTTTTTTGTTTATAGTTATCTATGACATGGACATGGGTCCTTGCTTTCTTTATGGTTATCTAGCTTAAAAATTTTAAAAACTTTTATGGCAATAAATAACTTAGAGGCAACAGTTTTAGAATGTTTGCATGAAATTTTAGGAGCAACACTGTCAAGGTAAGCTTGTAGGCATATTCACACCTTCTTATTATGCATTGTATTGGACAGACATATGCATATTTCGAATTAAAATTAAATTAAATTATGTTTTGGTGTGTTCCTATCAATAACTGCATGTTTGAAAAGTATGTAAAAGTACATCATATATGTTGTCAAATTCTTTTCTTGGGAATAATTTGGTGATATTTTGTTTTAATTGGTTCAGCACTGATAGTGGTATGGACTGAAGCATACATCTAACTATATGGCGACCATTTGGGTAATTAAATTTTCCAGTGAAAAAGTGTTGCGTTAGATGAGAGTGTGGAGACAAGGATACTTATTATGTTCACGTGTACGTCAATCCCTTGCCTGAGTGTTGAACCAATCTTAAAATAGTATTTAGAGACATCCCCTGCCCCTATTACTCGATTATTAAGCCCAAAGACCAATCCATAGCCAATAACTTTTGCCAAAACAACTCATGACTTGTCCAAGATTTCTTAAATTCGCATCTGTCTCTTCTTGGATTGGTATGGTTATTCAGTAATTTTCGCATTTAGATGTCCTGGTATGATAGCCACCAATTCTGAAATGGAGTTCTCCACCGGTTTTTGCAACATACTGAAGTTCACCCTTTTGATATCACAGTGAGTAAATCATATTTCGAAACTTGGAACTTATAATAGATACTGGACCTGGACTCAAAACATGGTATTCTTAGCTGGTAAAGGATGAAGAAAATTTGGATTGAGAATCATAATTGGGCAGGTCTGGCATCTGCATCTGGCTCAAATTTGAAATTTTGTTTCTCTTTGTACAATGTTAGACATAAAATTTTGTAGATGAATAGTGCATTGCTTGAGGTTGATTTTGCTACCTTGATGATGTCGCTCATTTCTGGTGATATCCATTTGTTCTTAACCAACTGTGCATGGTGTTACTATATAGGGGTCAATATTTGGCGTAACATTACCATTCACAACTAGCGCGCTACCTGAGGCAACTTTCTCCTGGTGCCCTTTGGAGATGGCAGCCCAGAACCTTTTTCTGTAAATACTAGTATTGTAAAAAATAATGTATACCTCAACTATAACTGTTAATTCACAAAATAGCCAAATGAGTCTTTCTTGGGATATATTGTGCAGTGAATTCAAAAACTACCATGAGTACGTATTAAGTAAGCAGGTATCTTTTCTGGCAGTGTGGCCCAACTATGGCAGACCTAAGCTAGCTGTAGTTCATATTCGAAGTAAAAATAACAAGTTTGTAGGACCAATGACCTACACTCTTGGGAGTGCACTAGGAACCCTACGATTCCACTTTAACACAGGCACATTATAAACGATGAAAACGTGCAAATAGACTTCCTTTCATTCATTCAGTAAGACGACAACTTAACAAAATATAAAGAAGTTTTAAAATGACATAGTCGTATGTGAATTGTGGCCATTTGTCTAAACATTTGACATTTTGAATATATTTGATTTAGCAATATTTTCAGCTTGCATAAGATGTACATTGACTGTTTGCTACGGGCGTACCAAAATCACATATACTTTATATAGTAAAACTATTGTAGATTGCAGAAATGCGCTTGAAAATGCTTATTGAAACAGACCTCTATATGCATAAAAGAATTGTGCTTGCGAAGGGGGGCTTTTTACAGATCAACACATGCTCAATAGGCCTGGACATCTGTGGAGATGACCATATCTCTGTTGAATATGCAGGGCAAAACTGATTGTAAAATCATGCAAAAAACATAAAACCACACACCACTATTTATGTTTGAAAACATGCAATGCATGCTAGTGACCAAAATGACCTGGACCGTGTGCTGGCAGGGTCATATTTAAGTTACGAAATTTTAATGAGGAATTAGTAAAAAAAGTGAACAACTGAGAAAGTACATTTTAAAGGACGGTTTTTTACTGCAAAGGTATTCCTACATGTTTATATCATGGCTTTGATATTTACATCATATATGGCATGCTCAAATTAATAATTCGTCTCTTCTCAGTTAGTTTTCAGCGTGGGTTCAGGTAGTTTGATGAGTTTGATGCAACAGACTTATCAGTGATTTAGTAAATGATCCCTCGGTAATTTTTTCTACCAGTGAATCGGAATAGAATAAAACCATACATGTGCAGTAAAACCACATTATAAGGATACTCATGTGTTCGACATTTTCATTCTAATGACACAAGTTGATGAGGACAAAAGTTCATTTTCTCTGCTGTTTTATTTATTTATCTGACATATTCAGTTACCTGACCCATTTCTAAGGGAACCAAGGGTGTCAATTTAACAATTCTCAATAGAGTATATATATATATATATATATATATATATATATATATATATATATATATATATATGTGTGTGTGTGCACTGGGCATCTATCAATGATTTGTTTAGATGAACAGTCTGTCCATCCACAGCTGTGCCTCAGCAATTGTAGTGGATATATAAAGCTCTCCATGGAATTGTGTTCAGGTTATAACTTGTAAAAGGAGTTTTCTTCAAAAACACTTTCTAAACGAATACATAATGGCAGTGTAATCATGTGATTGTTACATATACACTCAGGGATTGTGACAAACATGTCAAATGTTGAGACCCCTGTTAAGTTTGTGGTTTGCCTGGTAGTCCAGGATACAATACGCATAATCAATGGTCACTGTGTTAAAATAAGCTAGTATAAACTCCCCTGAATTCGGGTGTTTCTTAAACGTCCAATACGGTAGAAATAAAGTTTGTGTCAACTCAGCATTATACAATATGAAAATTTGAAGCATAACTTTGACACCCCAAAGCATCTGCAGACATGAGCAACATCTGTATCAATCAACAGCACTGATTACTTGTATGCAATCCAAATAAAAGCCTGTTTCAAAATTAACCAGACCAACGTCGGTGTTAATTCTTTTTAAGCACCACATAGCCTTAATACTTTAATTGTTCATATTGAGTTTTAGCTTCAAGGTCAGCAACAGTCTTTAACTCTAGATGGGTGTAAGTCTCATCTCCTTTCGCAGATGCTATTTGCTGAACATCGTTGAGATTATAATAAGTCGTAGTATCAGTTTTTGGATATCTGAAAAATCAACAGGAATCTGTGTAGGTCCCTTCCAGTAATAAATCAATACAGTTAAGTACTCCTGCTAAAAAAGAGAAAGAACTTTACTAGTGGCATAGTGTTTCGGCACAATGGGGAGAGAAGTGTAGAGAATGAGTTTGGTCTTTGATACTATTTGATTTAACCACTCTTTTTGGACAATGTGGCAGCCTAGACAAGGATCTTCATTTTTGTTCATGTAAAAGAGTGTCTTGGGTTAAAATTTGTAACGATTGTAACCTTTGTCTTTCTGCAAAGCGTCTACTTTTCACTGCATAAAAATTGCAGTGCTGCATTCCATTCCATATAAATCTTTGCATTTATCTTGCTTCATGTTAAACCAAGGATGGCGTTCCTTTGTTTAGCAGGAGTGTGAAAATAAACAATATAACTTAATACGGCTGATACCAGTGGACCATATGAAGAAATAGAATGACTAGGTCCTACTTGTAAAATAATTGTTGCAAGAAAGAAAGAAGATATCAGCTTGGCTTTTCTAAACGTGCATTGTGTTCGTATTATTACACAGCTTAATAGGGAGCAATCAATTTAGAATCAGGTTCCTTTATAAAGAGTGACATATTTAGTTGGACCAAAATATGTAAAAGAAAAACAAATTGATAGATTAATTGCTGTGTCAGCATGTCATTCATTTTTAGTGTTGGGTGTACACGTGACAACATGACCCATCTACTTAGGAACTCCAGGTAATTGTGGAGCGTTGATTTTAGAGTCACGTCAGTTACAAATTTAATTAATTAAGGCTAGGATTTTCATATGTAAAGTTGCTCAGTAACTACCCTCAGATGTTACTGAAACTCAGAGCAACATTAATATCCTTAGTTTTCATTCGAGCCTTGATATCATGCCTTTGCAAGAAAATCAAGAGTTTGTTGCGTTAAAATGCTGTTGATAGGGAAATAATTCTCTTATTCATTTGAGATCAAACTTGTGAATCCTATTCTGCACAAGGAAAAACATGCACGCCTTATGCAATCACTATATGATAAACATTTATTTGCCTGCACAGAAGAAATATTTATTTTCTTTCATCATTCCTACCAAACTATACCTTGGTGTCGTTGATTTAAACATCCTCTTCTCCTTAAATTCATCCTGTGTATCGTCCACACTGATGTTGCCTGGCAGCTTCAAATTATGGTTGTGATGTTGCTTCCATCTAAGTGTAAAAACGTCAAGAACATTGAGTAGCACAAATCATCAAGGCTGCAGTATGGCTGTTCAAGCAGAGAAAATATGACAACTGCCAACTTTAAACACACAATTACAAAATAGAAAACATTGGGAGAGTGAAATGACATATCTGGAGGTAGGTAGACAGAATTTAGTGGAGATGGTGGCTTGTCTACACCTTATCATAAACTTCCTTTATTTCGTGGTAGGGTCACTTGAAGGGTAAAGATACCGGCCCAACCTGCCCCATGCACTACCACTATTTACGATTCGTACAGGAAGAAACATAAATTGATATATGTAAAAAAGTAGACGTTTGGCCAAAGACATGACCTGAAAATCTATATCTAATAATGGCAGTGTAATCATGTGATTGTTACATATACACTCAGGGATTGTGACAAACATGTCAAATGTTGAGACCCCTGTTAATATGTTAAATGGAAAAAATGACACGCCAAGCTTATTGAACCACACAGTGATCATCTTTTAATTCCATCCAAACTACGTTTTCATGTGTGCACAAAATGAATGTCTATGAATGTGTTGTTGTGCGTTTTCCATTATTCCTGTAATGTATTTGGTACTTTGGGCAGAGGCTTGCCATATACAAGTCTGGACAGTATTATCTGGCAATCAAGGATCATTCAGTGTGACCAGAGGGAAGACCAACGGCGTTACAAATGTAGGTCTTACCCTTAAGTGCATTGGATAATACATCACAACACTGCCAGGCGTATGAAGATGGGAACTTATAAATTCATTAGATCTGTAGCGATTAACTTTTATTATGTTAAAACTAGTCTAAAGTATAATTTTGGTAACAGTATTATTAGTTTGTGTATTGTTCTATTCCATTCTAGTTGTTGCACAGACTGAAGTATAAGTTTCAAAGAACTTTGTCAAGCTCCTGTGCAGATAGAAAATACAAACAAAAGATATATTGGATTTATCTTAGGATTATTTCATGCGGACTTTTTCTGACCTTGGTCCAGAATGATCTGTGTATTATTTGAATGGCAATGGTCCATACACATAAGATCCTAGACACACATAACTCATCAATATGTATGTATATGTATATATATATATATATATATATATATATATATATATATATATATATATATATATATATATATATATATATATATTTAATGTTGATATGATTCCGATGGACGATAGTCAGGAAAACCTCATTACTTTGCAATAATACAAAACTTTAAAACTGTCACACAGATGCGGTCGCAAGTGTTCAAAACAAGCCACCACATATACTTATATTACTTCAACACCCATGCTCTCATGCACGACTCCAAAACAAGCCATCACATATACTTATATTACTTGAACACCCATGCTCTCATGCACGGCTCCCATATGTCAGTTGCAACACCGCAAGCACATAATATACATATGTATATATATATTACCTGTTTCGCATCTTCCAAATAATGACACACTGCACTACAATGACGATGATTGGGAGTATAAAACATGCCGAGATAATAATCAGAGCAGAGGGCACTGAAGAAAAGAACATACATGTGAACAGTGGATATTGCTGGTTCTACAAAACCAACTAAAGTCACATGTAAAGTTATTCATTGTTTTCTTATCATTAGCCAACTGGAACCACGAGAAAGTATAGGTTTGCACCCTGCCCATCTGTCCTGCTGTACAGACGACTACTACACTTTAAACATTGTTCAGGTGCCAGTAATGTGTCTTTTATGTCTTTTTGTAATAATAGCCTGTGATAGAGTATAGCAGTTTATTGTCTTGTGTCCATTTTAAATATTTGGCACATCGACTGAATATTTCAGCAATTTTGACGAAAATAGTTAAGATACAATGAATTTCCATGAAATCAAAGCAATATTGGTATTTTCTTCTGTGAAATGTTCTGTTGTGCAGTACGTTCAAAACCTCATTTCGGATACATGTGAATTATGTACTGACAGGGCTGACTTAAAATAAATTGCCATATACGTTTGGAGCTTTGTTTCCTGGAAGAAGTGTATGTTGAGGATGTTCTTGCCGTGGCAACTTTACCGTAAATTGAATAATTTTATCAAAGTAATTCAATCTAAAAGGATATACTGCTCTTTTAATGTAATAATAGTATCAGAATATCGAATCCTGTATTCAATGCTACTGAGATATTTAGATTAGCCTCAGGCAGCATTGAATTAATCAACAATATTTCATGGATGATAGGAAAACCACTTATCTTGCAATGGCAGAGCATTCACAGTTTACTGCTGCACTCATTCCATTAAAAATCCTTCTGTACTATCTCCTCTTATACTTTACAAAACGCAAGACAGTAATGCATAAATGAAACAAAAATATCATATGTTAGGAAATGTATAATTTTCAAATATCATCGTACTCAGAAGACTTACTACACATACATATAGATAATCTTTACATGTTTATAGTACCTGTGCCTGTTGAGATAGTTCCTGTAACCGGTATGATTGATAGAGTTTTTAATCACACTGTTTTTAAAATTAAAATATTGGCTAAACGTGAGTAAAGAAACCCCAAAACGCACTCAAATACGTAATGGATAAGAATTTTGCTACACTACAGCACGAATCAATAACGTAGTAATCGTTACAGGCAGTGTTTATATCAGATTGTTGCACAGTGTTACTGGCACAACAGTGGGTAGGAGTTGAATTTAGAATAAGTGGAAGGATACCTTGCGTCTCTTTGTCTTGAGTACATCCTGAAAATCGCAAATAGATGAAGCTTAAGACGTGGGTTATTTTAAACGTACTGCATTAGAGACTATGAGGATGAAAGAAAATGGATTTTAACCTGAATTTTCAAGTTCACGACAAACAATCAATTAATTACCTGTTTCAGTGCCTTCCTATTTTAGTGCAGCAGTAAGTGAAATCATATGGGCATATGTTTCTGTTTGTGTGCTCCTGTATGCTGCACTGCACTTAGTGAAACCATGCTATCAAATTCATTATATTCATTTCGCTTTATTTCGAAAACTCTAGTGGTAACAATTGGACATTTTAACATGAAAATTGATTGAATTCCCTTCAGTTTCAGGCCCTTTTTATGGTGGTAAGGAGCAAATGTTGGCCTGGTAGGGAAAGAACAACACACGACAAGACAATAGTTGCAACGTAATCACATTCTTTTGTAAAATTGAATTTGGCAGAACGTGATAAAGGAAACCCCAAACGCACACAAATATGAGAGTGATTAGCATTCTGCCACACTGCAGCACGAATCAATAGCGTAGTAATAATAAAATGATACGGGCAGTGTCTATACCAGATCACTGCATAGTGTAATGGGCACACTGGTCGGTAGGACTTGAATTAAGAATAAGTGGAAAGATACCTTGCGTCTCTTTGTCTTGAGTACTTCCTGAAAATAACAAATAAGTAACCTCGAAACACGGGTCATTGAAAACGTCGTGTATTATAAAATATGAAGAGGAAAGAAAAGGGATTTCGACTTGTTTTTTCAAGTTCATGGAAAACAATTAAACCGTTACCTGCTTAAGGGTCCCTATTTTTAGTGTAGCATTAAGTGAAATCATATGGGGCATAAGTATCTGCTGGGTATATGATGAAATTCATTAATAAAAAATTTTGAAATGCAAAAGCCTTGGGTTTTCCGCAGTTTCTTTCCTTTTTATACATATAGGAAATAAACAAATAGATGGCACTGCAGGTATAAAGACCACAACGACAAGATATTACAATGAAATAACATATATATATTAAACTACAAAAGAAGATTTGCTTAAAAGCAAATATGCTGTTTTATCTATATTTCCCATTTCAGCTAAGCGACTGGTGCCAAAGGTTGCAGGTTCGAGTCCCGCTCGTTCCGGACATGAAATATATAAAGGAAATATACAACTTTGGATGCACTTACAGCATAAACATATGAACTGAGTCTAGAATGGTACCTCTACCAAAAATAATTTTAAAGATATTAAAGTTTTAGATTTTGCAGTGGCCATAATTTGCATAATTCTCATACCTGATCTATAGGTAAATTCTTGCCCTGTTTGAAGTTTTCATGTATGACAGTATTAATAAAGTCGGACTATCGGCTGGCAAAGAAAGAATAAATTCATAGAGAAAAAACATCTCTGTTAGCGCACAGACATACTTATTGTAAATTTGTAATGTTTGATTTCATTTGATTTTATTCGATGCCAGTCACATAATATACAAAAATAAACCATACACAAAACGGAATATAGACAATTACACAAATAAATCAATGTGGCATAATCAAAACTAAATTTCACAATATATAAAGCCATATCACAATAATGTATACATATAATAAAACTCGAAAAACTTAAGGGAACACATAAAAAAAAAACAACAACAACAACAAAACACTATGTATCACTTAGGAAATCACACCAGTACCTAAAATAAAATATACGCATGCAAAATGAAATCAAACTAGATCAGGCTGATTTTCCAACGGAAAATCAAATGTCTCCGCGCGCGACCTTACTATTGTCACCCTTATTTTTATAAATAGGCATACCGACTCAAATGAACCACAGATGTGGTGAAGGTACACTCTTTATTGACATTTCAAACCATTGGTTTTTGATGAAATGCCCCTTTGACCTTGAAAAATAGGTCAAGGTCATATATCTGCAGTTACAAGCAAGGTCTTATAAAAGTTTTAGATAGAAACATAATCACACAAAATGTCAACCTCTTTAAGACAAATCTTTATCGAGTGCATCTGCAATGATTTTTAAAAAGTGGCCATGTGACCTTGAAAATAAGTCAAGGTCACCCATTCTGCAATCTCAACCCAGCTCATATTATGGATACATAATCATGCAAAATTTCAACCTTTTAAGTCAAATCTTTGCGGATTTATTGCGTCCGCGTCAATTTTACATGACATGCCTATATGACCTTGGAAAAATAGGTTAAGGTTTTATATAGGAACATCTTCACAAAAAAAATCAACTTCCCAAATCAAATCTTTCTCGAGTTATCGCGTCCGCAACGCACACAGCTATGTGTTGAAGAAGAGCAAGAAGATGAAGAACAAGATGAAGCAGAAAAAAAATGGTGCAAAAACAATATGTCCTCCCGTTGCACGGGGAGACATAATAACCATAGAAATTTATTTAAAAAACCGACACCACGATGACCCAAAAAAGCAGGCTTGATTGCCTGGCTTTGTTCCATTCGGGTCCTGGGAATAAAGATTAGGGACAAAAAACTAAAAGGTGAACACATGTAAATACATGTAGTAATAAGTCAAAATGAAAACAAGAGTAATTTGGAATAAAAATAAAAGCAATATCATAATATATCTATTTCAACTTAGTACAAGCTGTGTACAGCACAGTCACAATGAACATTAGTAATAGCTGAAATCACCGTTTATTTAGTTTGGCTTTTTCTGAAACGTGTGCTTTTAGTCGAAGATTGAAATTCCTTTTGTCTGATATTGTTTTTTATTGCTCTGGTTATTCGTTGCAACTTTTGATGGCAGTGTCAGAAGAACTAACAGCTTTAGTGTTTGACACATGGTAAAATTAGCGTTGTTTTAGTTGGTTGAACCTGGTAAATATTGGTGATGATCATTGACCTTATGAAAACAATGGTAAATGTACGCTGGTTCAGTGTGGTTATGTATCCTTAAAACATGGTTAAGTTTAAATTGTTTGACTAGGTCTCCGGCATTGGATGTTCGAACTGTGTCCAGCTGCTTTTGTCCAATGTGATCCCCAGGGCCCATGTTCATAATAAAACGGATTATTTCGTTTTGCATGATCTAAAGCCTTTTTGGTGAGTTTCAGATGTACAGGAGTGCCAGGAGAAACAGCAATTATCAAATATACATTGTATAAATGCTGATATGATGGCTTTTCTTCCTTTAGAATTAAGAGAAGGGTCATGTCTGTGCAGAATTTTTTGTCTAATTTGATCCATTTATAATGGCTTTGATGATAGCCTCTCCGGACAAGGAACTGTCTAAGTTGACACCCAAATATTTTACTGAGTCACAATGTTTTATGTCCATGCCAATACATGACACTATGAAATCTTTACCGTTGTTTCCATTTCAATTTGAACCAAACAATATTGCCTCTGTTTTGCACATATATAATGGGCACGTTGAACTTGGAGGTTTGTGCTCTGTAGAGAATGCTGTTTCAGCGATTCGTTAGTAATTATGCATTGGGTAGGCAACAACCAGAATAGCCTCAAACTAAATTAATTTTTTTCCAAAAAACAATAGGAAAGCAGACATAGCATTAACGACTCCCTCTTCAAATAAAATGTTATTTGGTATGCAAATCTAAGCTGTACTAAACACAAGCATTTTGATCAGTCAAAATTAGCATTACATGGTATCAACACAGTATATATATATATATATATATATATATATATATATATATATATATATATATATATATATATATATATATATATATATATATATATATATATATATATATATATATATATATATATATATATATATATATATATATATACTCTTTGACGTATTCACGCACATGCACCAGAAAAGTTGCACGGAAGTAGGTGAAGGGGAAGTTTCACAAATGTTCTATCTCTCTCACCCTGTCAAAATTATTTTGTTTCTCCCCACACTTTCACTTTCTTTGTCGGCAAAGCCTTCATGTAAAACATTGATCAAACTGTCATAACTGGGCAGTACATTCTTAAATTACTGCAAGGGAGCTTAGATATGAATTTTGAGTCTTAATGTTGATGCTAGCCTATGTTTGTTTGACGGCCAGGTAAACTGAGGGATCAGTTTTCTGTGAAAACATCTTCTCCCTTGTTTTGACATTTTTGCATGTGTTTCCCGTGCTACATTTCCAGTCACAGCAACTGTAAATCAATCATATACAATTGAATGTTCCCTGTCAACTGTAATGGAAAGCCTATTACGTTACGAAAATGATTACCTGTGTCCCCGCCAGATCTTCTGCCAACTGACGTGGTGACTGAAAGTCGTAATATATTACTTCTGGAGTGTTTATCACTTCCCAACAATAAATGCATTGCTTTTGCCCGCTGACTATTATATGTATGTTTGGAAAACAACTAAATGCTCCTTAGGCTGTTCAAGGTTTGCAGCGGCAACAGGTCCCATCGGCGGCAGTAGGCGGCAATACAAGAGACCACCGCCTAACCTATCAGATTAGAGTGTATTATAAAAAGTGCTGGCGGCTGCCGTCAATAACTGCTTAGCGCCGTACACCATCACGAAAAATGTGCCAATCGCCGTAAAACTATGTTTCCAACATTTAAAAATAAGTGTGATTTTGAAGCAAAAATCACTTGAAGTGTTCGTTTGGGGCCGGATGATAGTTATGTCATTTACAGAGTCACAGATAATACAATCATAAACATGACAACGGTGCATGTGATAGTAATAAATAGTATCTTGGGCCGCCGTTAATGAAAGAAAGAAATGCAGAGCCTATGTCGCAATAAGCATCATTTATTAAATTATTAATGTTTAACGAACATGATATCAACATACCAGTAGTCTATTTCAAAATATTCTTTTTAAGGTTCATACCTGTCGCTTTAGTGACTGTACTTCCAACGGTGGTCGGTGTTGAAGGCTTGTCTACATTATACAAAATGGTAAATATATTTTAAGAACAATGCTTTTCAAAATGTGACACACCATACATAGTTTTCAAGAAACACATTATTAGATTTAAAACATTTTGATATTTGTTTTCTGATGCATTATTCAAGTCTGTTGGAATAAACAAGTTATCCTGATCGTCAAATATTGTCTCAAACTGAAAAATAACAGGCAATGAATGATATCTGAGCCAGATTAAATTCATACTTGCTAAATCTTAACAATCTTATTGCAATAAAATTAGCAAGTTACAATGTGACAGTGGGTGACTTATAATACTATAATACTTGTTCACATCACACACCACACACGTATATTTCTTAATTTCTGTTCCATTTCAGAAGCAGTTTCAATCTTACCTTCCCCACACACAAAGGCGTAAGTATCAGTACAATTGGAGTACATCGGCCCACCTTGAGAATTTACATCGTATACCACGCACTGCCCTGGCGAAATGTTTACACGTAGTTTTGCTGGAACCAATTGCACGAACAGAAACATTGTTTAAGACGTATAGTTCACAAAAATACAGTAATGTTGCCAATGACCTAAGGTAAGTGGCAGAATATAATATACATCAGAAAAGTACGTAACTTCAAGGGGTTTAAGCATATATTGCAAGCCTAAAACAATAGTACCTGATCCATGTCAAGGTAGCCTATTGAATGTGGATGTGTTCTCATTATATAAATATATATATATATATATATATGAGATATTTGAGCAAAGACACAAATGCAGACGGTATGTTCGATGTGGGGAGTTTGGAGCGGTAATTACATGTGTTAGTAAAGGTGGATGATACATCTTCTCTCTCTGCTTGTTCTAATCGGTCGTGTCATCAGAAATTACATCTGAGTGATCAAAATGAAAATTTATGAAGACTTCAGTCTAACCCGATTGTCTTCTATGATCTTTTACACATTCTGGTATATAGCCGTCATGATAAAAATGACATTGTGCGCGAATGTAGACATTAGGATTGTTCATTTACTCTACAGTTTAATAACGGTATGCATCACAAACACACTGTAGTTTCGATATAAACAGAACGAGGCTACATTTGCAATATGATGTTAATTATGACGATGACTTTTTTGCGGCACGGAGCTGTATTCAATCGGTTCTTCAAATAGAAAGATGGATCTCATAGGTGAGGGACCAAGTAGTAAAAACCTATGACAGCTAATAAAACACAAGTTATACATCTGATTGAAAAGTACTTGCACAGATTTTGACTGAAATATTCACCAGAGATCCAATATGCCATATTTCATAGTATGCCATTGCAATTTGCGGACAAAGTACAACAGCAAAATATCCTGATGTCTTGATATTTCAGACAAGTCGGGATATGCAATCTATGCCCACAATTCTATATGCTTCAACTGTTATCTCGGGATCTGGACCTACCTAGTGGGTTTCTATTTTTCAAAAGGATCAGAATTTAGTAAGCAGGATAACACAATAATATGATTCCATACCGGACACAATCCAAATGCTTTCGAGTCCATGGTTTTTCAATTCTTCTCTTGTATTCGTGATGTCGCTTTGCTTGATAACAGCCTGGTTTTTCGAATTACACGTGTCTTGAGCATAGGAAAAGTTTATTTTTGTGATGTAAATAAAGTATCTCCGCAGAAATATTTCGAAGGGTTCTTTTGGCTCTGTAATTTGAAGCGAAGATTTTTAATTGTGTCGTTCTTATGTGGTTATGGCTAATTATCATCAACTGAATACAAACTATCAAGGCACAACCTTCGATTACTGCTTTAATTACAACAACAACAACAACAACAACAACAACAACAACAACAAATCAATAATAAGTACTGTTTGCCTATGTTTGATGGCATTTCTATAGAAGTTGCTAGATTTTATTTGACCTTATAGGATGTCTGGCCGTTTAAAGAATTGATTTCCTTTCTTATTTGCTTACTTTAAAACTTATTTACTCACCCATTTTTTGGTTTGATTTGATGCTATCACTATATCAATATATGTGCTAAATAGGAAAACCACTCTTACCACTAATGCATACATAGCCATATCTGTCATCACATGCTGTCATAGAAATTGTAGTGTTGTTTAACATGTAACTGCACTGCGTCCCTGAAAAACGTAAGCATGGTAGTGTTAGAACAATTATCCAAGAGGCTCACCGTAAATTACAAGGAAAAGTGAAGATCAAGAAGTTACAATATATTGACAAAATTTTAGTCATAATAAAACAAAAGAATGTAGTTTGGCAAGATTAAAATTTTTGACTAGTAAGAGTAGCATAGTGACTTGTTTTCAGCTGGGAAAAAACATAAGAACGTTCTCTTGTAAAATTAATCGAACTGAAAAAGGAACATGGACATATCAAAACCTGAAAAGGAAAGAAATCGCGTAGAAAATTATTGTCCGCTGTATTTGTTTTATGTTCTTGCATTTCCTTGCTCTACGAAACCAACCATTTACAATTGATCAATGTCACAACACTGATAGGGAAGCTTTCTACATGGACATACTCCTGCCAAGTGTCTTTATTATTTTGCGTCCTCGTTCTTAGATTTTAACAGGAGCATATCTTGCCAGATTCCACAATGGCTATACCATGTAAAACTGATTTCTGCTCTCATTATCCCAGGATAAATGATATATATATTGCCTATAGTAGGTGCGTGACTATCAGTTATGTTCCAAATAGCAAATATGCCTATTCCAATTTCAGGCTTATTACCTGTTTGTTTGATCCAAGACTGATTTAACCCAAGACGCACCATCTGAGCAGATACGTAAGTTTTGATATCTCCTTGTTCCACATTCACACTGGAGAGTAATGTTCTCTTTCGGTTCCAACATTTTTGTGCTGCTTCGCTGTGGACAACGGCTTCGTGATTAAATTGGTAGATCCTGCCATCTTTTATGGTTTGTTCTGGACCTGTTATCAAACATAATGTATACTGATAATCAAATTATATTTCTGTGCTAAAAGAATAGTACATCAGTGATGCGTACTTTCATCATTTGTTGTTGTTGTTGTTGCTGTTGTTGTTGTTGTTGTTGTTGTGCAGTTTCCATGAATTTCAATTTTGCGAACTTGCAATGAGCCAATCACAATGTTTCTTTTATAAATGTTTGCTTTTCTTCTTTACCCTCAGAACAATGCAAAATTAAAAAACTTAAGCTATTCTGTGTATCTGTATTGTTATTAGGCCTTCTCACCAGCAACCCCCTCTCACAAAATGCCAGCATGTAGAAAATACGACATCTTCATGACAGAATTCCCCCAAGAGCCCTCCTGTTACACTGTCTGTAATTTCTAGAATTGTGGGTTTGTGTTGGAAGACATTGAACTGTTACATAATAGAGAGATTTAGAAATTCCCCGACCTCTACCTATATGACTTTGCAGGGGTCACCCTCGTGTTTTCCAGTGACTTTATACCGCAAACTGTTCGGAGGTATGCCCTGAAGCGAGAGCATCACGTAAACGTCTCAAATGGGGAAGGGGGGAGGGGTAGGAACTAAAACGTAGAAATTGCTGTTCAAGTCTCACTGAAGAACATACTTCAAAAATATATTTGATTGTATTCATCGGAAGGAATATTATACATGAACCATGTTACTCCAGAAAAAAGTCAGAGTGAGGTGTACCTCTTCTGGATATGCTTTGCACTGGTCACAATCAGTGAAGCTAAATGATTAAAATGAGTTTAAGATCCAAGGAGCACATGACACAATTAAATCAATAAGGTTCTTTCACAGGCTGGACCATTGTTGCCTGTCAATTCACGTATCGTAATTCCCTTACAGGAGAGAAACCATGGGCGGCTTTACGTCCGATATGTCTCCCAGTAACACGAAGTAAACACAATAAATTATAGTTATTGCAAAATTAGGTTAATACTTCAGTAAAGTTAAAAGTACTAATTCTTCTGTAAGATTGAATTGTATAATATTTTTAATCCGGACAGACCCTCATTCATACTTTCCGCTATATAAGTATTGCCTTTGTGAAAGGCAACATGAAGATTCCTTTCTTTCTTCCTTTTCACATGCTTATGTAATAGTACAATGCATTTGGCTTTCACACATTTACGCTAGGATTATACGACTGCACAGTACATCTTAACACAACACCCCTTTATTTTTGCCATTTATGTGGTCAGTATATTGCTTTGAAACTGGAGACAGAGAGGGTGCCAGTGAAACTTTTTTATGATCACAAAGTATTTAGCTAACTCACTCCCAACTGCAATTTAACTTGAACTACTAAAGACGAACTACCCTCAATGATTAATAAATTACCAGACTCAAATTCCTTGTCTAAAGATCTTTCATTCAACTTTAAATATCGACATGTCTATAGTTCCCCCCAAAAATTATGATCAGGATCAACAGCTTTCTACGAGACGCTTTGGACGCAATGTATCAAAGAGTGTCGAGGATAATCTGTTGATTCAGTCCAAAATTTTGAAAAAATCGAAAAAGAAAATGCTTCTATATAAAAGTTTTAAAGTTGTGAATTTCCTGTGCGTTTGTAAAGTATATGCGCAGGAAAGAGTCACTCAAATTCATTGATCGAAAACTATGCAATTGACGACTGGCTTTTATTCATTATCAATAGCGCCCTGGGTCATTGGTGGACAGAGGCGTGGTGAATATGAATGCCCGCATATGTGTGCTTTCACGTTATATTTGAAATCTGTCCTCCACATGGTGGTTAAGGGCTGCTGTACTCATGCCACTCTCGTGAACTTCGATATAAAATTCGCATATTTTTTTTTAATTTACGTGATGTTAAGTGCAATTGCTCAATTTGTGTTGCTAGTCACTTTGTTTCTGTAGTTACTTGATGAATAAAATCTAACTTGAACAGCTTTATTCACCTGCCAAATATATTGTTGAAGAGGGCAGGGTCGTTTGTTTACCGCTGGATCTTAAACTCAATATGACCCAATCAGGACGAAATAATTGCATGACAAATTTAAAATTAATGCTACTCGTAAGCAGGACGTTCGCGTAAGGTAAATCTATAAATCTCTATTATAGGACAATATTAAAGCATGGACCTACTATTTGTACGACTGAGCACGGCGTATCTCAGTACTGCAAAACCCATTAAGCTCACTTATGCAAATGACAGTGTCTTTGATCCGCCTTAGTTTTCCGCTGATTACCACAACGACATAAGCGATAAGCGGGACCTTCAGAGAGTAAGGTCCATATGTATAGGAGTTATCAGAAAACGCCACATCCACTTCAAACTTTGTGGGGACGTACCGTTGGTAGTGTCTTTAAATTTGAAATTCCACAGGTGCCATTCTGGCAATCATTATACCTTATATATTCAATAGGTGGTGCGGTGATTTATTTTCTGACATCTCAAGAACCGTCGCTCAGAGAGTTCTGAAACTTTCAAAATTTACTTCACAGAGACTCCAACGTGCAGAGCGTAGCAAACGGGGGATAATGATGCAAACAGCTGCTATCAGTGGGAGCCCGGTTCACTGACTATGCGCAGCAATGTCAGACAGGCGGGAGGTTGTAAAATTTGATTGATTTTCATGATAAGGATGCAGGAGATCTCCCAACCAAGTCAGGAGGGTTCGACTCCCTGACCTTGTGGAAATATCAAACAAATTAAGTTTGTTCGCCAGTAACCGTATTTACAAAGAATTTGATTTGTTCCGAAGATTAGATTGGTGCACTTTTGACCCTGAATTACTTAATCCTTGGCTCAGTGCATGAATGAAAATTTTCAGGATTTAACAATCTGTGTTCTGAGCTACAATGCAAACTCTATATTCAAAAGTAAAGACACATTTGTTTTACATGGATTGTGAAAGAAGTCAAGTATTGACTTATCGAGTCACTCTCCATGGCACAGATGTCGGCGTATACTTCCTACATTGTAGGTGGTGGAGGAAACCGAAGAAATCGGAGAAAACCACCGTGCACGGCTAAAGTGATTCAACATTTTCCTTTGATTAAATTATATTAGTTTAATGCAGTACTTCACTTTTAAGCTAGATCACGATCTGGATCAAGTTAAAATTAAGCCATAATCAGGAAATATTAATCATGTGCTTTGTTTATAGCCATAAAACAGATTGATTAATCCTGAGATTCTTCAGGCACACATACTGAAAATGTGGGGTTAAGACAACCTGATTTAAATTTTGATCCTATATTTCTTACAAAATCAAAATTCCTTGTGAATATGGACACAGGTATTTATGCCCTGGAACCTGACCTATTCTGGTATTTGGTCAGCTAATGCATACATACCTGCTGATTACCAGGTAAATTGATATGGGAGTTGCAATGTAATTCACGTTTTCGACCTCTCGAAAACTGTCAGCTGGATTAACTTCAACCTTAGGGGTAATGTACCTTATATAGATTTCTGCTGAATGTCTTAAGTGTCAAACACTTGACTTTAATACGTATAACAGAAACTTATGAAACAATATTTGAATACCGAAGAAAGATTATTTTAAGTCCTATTGTCAAAGGTGTAAAATTATAACAAAATTACTTGGCTGAATAAGCAATATATTAATTCAGATGAAGAAAAAAAATGGTTTTCCTGATTCTATTGAAAATGATAAGACCATTAGTCATCAATCTCTTATAGCAAATAATTTTAACATATATCTCACCAATATTGGGCCCAGCTTTGTATCCCAAATTGCTACTCCAGCCATCTGTTCTTTCAACAATTATATGAGGGACCCAGTCTAACACAGATTTATATTACACCTTTTCAGTGAGGAAATGATTGAAAATATTTTAGGCTTCCTTGAACCAAAGTATAGTTCCAGTCATGACAGATTAAATTAAGGAAATCCCAACTGAAATATCTGAAGCCTTAACACTGGTCAAGAACCAGTCTCTCCTGACCAGTATTTTTCCATAAATATTAAACAGTTAAACAAGTACCTATTTACAAGCAGGAAGATGCTTCTCTTCTGTAAAATTACAGACCAATTTCCCTCCTACCAGGGATGTCAAAGATTTTTAAAGCGTTTGATAATATGTTGTTTTTTTTCTTTACCAGACAGCGTCATATAAGTCAAGATTCGATCTCCCTCTACCCATCACCCTAAAGGCAAACCATTCATTACTGCATTGGATATTTCATTCCGTCATTAATAAATGAAACACTTGTCAAAGTAACCGGAAAGGTGAACACACATGCCTACTCTGTTTTTTCTAGGTATGTGAGATTATGTCTTTAAAAATCATGGACACCTGAACCATTTCAAACTGTTATGTCCGTGATATAGAATTTTTTACCAGCTAAATACATGTATATTACAAAGCTCCGGTAATTTTGCGTCGGGGCTTGTTTTTAATATAATCAAAAGACAATAGCTTCTTTATGACTATTTGGGACAACCCTGGCTGGACGTTGCAATGTGTATCGACCATATTTTTGTTTTCGATAGTTCAACTTCCAGTTGTTTTCTTTGACTAATCGTGCTCTTCTCATTGATGTTCCATATTTTCATACATGAAGGTCCCGTTTAAACCTATGGTAAAAATGCTTTCGTGCTGTCCATTCAACTTGCGCTCAGCGATTTTTTCATTAATAAACTGCTTCACTTACTGACCCCACGTGCAGGCAGTTGCCGCTTGTTTCGTTGTCATCACGCGACCGGATGTTTACTAAACGTACTATGTTTAGACTATTGGAGAGATCGTAGACTTTAAGAGGAAGTTACCTCCACTAAGTTTACACATTCATAAACATGTACCAAAGCTTGGAGGACTGATTATATTGATCTTTCAACATTCGCAAAAATGCATCACATCTCTGTTTACAAATATATTGCGATGTTCGCTTATCGATGGATGTATATTGTAGATAAGAACCTGAAATCGATCATCAATTCATCATAAACTTACTGCTTTAATTTTCTCTCGGATTTTACTTGTCCATAGATTTTTACAGAGGGCCATTAATAGTGGTAACTCTAATAATTTCTTTTTTCCTTGATACGTTTGACTAATTAATGCCTTTTCGCTTTTAGTTCAGTATAAGCTCACACTTTGCACCTGGTATATATACTGGACCTGATAAGATTTTCAGAATATATCCTTTGCTGTTTCTGCACCAAAAGTGGGATCAAGGCAGTAGAATTCGTAACGTCATACTGAATGTGTGAAAGAAAAACCTCTTATGATCAATTTAGTACACGCTAACTGGTTGATATTGGGAGGTAAAATATGTCGTCATGTCAAAATGGGAAGAATTATAGGCTTTCTTGGGTTTGATATAACAAAATAAAATTTCAAGACTCGGGCGTTGAGGTTGCCTGCAAAAACTGTAAGTGTAAAGCAGGGACTATGTTTAACTACACATTTTAATAAAGTGGTTGATCTGGTTGAATGTAGAATAAATGTCTGCATATAATTTAGAAAAGCGGTAAAACGCTCTTTCAGAGAAAAAAAAAACTACAAGTAGGAGAAAAAAACAAACGTCCTCAATGAGTGAAAAATTGGATATCACTCAGTGTCTGTAGTAAAGGAAAAAAAGTGAGATATTGAGTAAGTACCTGACAAAAGATCTACATTTGTGAAAACAGTTGTAACTGTGAGCCTGAGACTGACTCTCTCTCTCTCTCTCTCTCTCTCTCTCTCTCTCTCTCTCTCTCTCTCTCTCTCTCTCTCTCTCTCTCTCTCTCTCTCTCTCTCTCTCTCTCTCTCTCTCTCTCTCTCTCTCTCCCTCTCTCTCTCTCTCTCTCGGTTGCTGACTGATTGGTTGCGCCCCATAGATTTTTTAGTGTATTAGCTTTAATTTAGATATTAAATGATAGGGAATATTGTGGAAATACTATTTATTTTAAAAAGCTACAAAGTTTGAATATTGTAAATGAAATAGTGTTAACTCTGTATTTGCAGCTGTAAGTTGAAATGTGTGAAACACTTCTCCACAAGGGCAACGTCCATTGTCTTTCAATTCTCTCCCTTGCTTTGTCTTTGCTTCATTTTTTTTTTGAGATAAATGACCCTTGCTCGGATGTCAAAGAATTTTCACGGAACTGAGGTGTGCTCTAAGTCTGTCAAACGTTGGTGTCTTCTCCAAAGCACTGCCACCTACATACTGTGGAAGTAGCTGGTAGGTGTCAATTTTTTCTTCAATACGCACATTGTGGCAGGTTCAGGCATAAATAAATAAATTAATAAATGAATGAATGAATGAATGAATGAATGAATGAATGAATGAATGAATGAATGAATGAATGAATGAATGAATGAATGAATGAATGAATGAATGAATAAATAAATAAATAAATAAATAAATAAATAAATAAATAAATAAATAAATAAATAAATAAATAAATAAATAAATAGTCTCACTGCAAGACACGCAGCTTGTGCAGGAGCTGTAGGGAATGAAGCTTCAATATTTATGAATATTTTCTGCATTAAAGACCAGGACAGGTGTCATGAGAAAATAAACAACTGAGAAAATAAGAATCTTGCACAGGCAATGACACAAAAGCCTCATGAACAATTTTGTAAAATCTGCCTCTGCTTACAACATTCAGCACTGTGCATCAATCTCATATGAAAGAAAACAATCGGGTGAATCAAAATGCAGTCGTTGAATATATATTTTTTTTCAAAACGTACCAGCTGATGCAACAAAAAAAGTTTTCTCAACCTCCAATATTTACATCTATGGAGAATGTACTTGACTTTATCAGTATAACCATTCAGGATTGAATTCTATGGTATATTCCTCCATATAAAGATAACATTGGGTTGCTGAGTTTGCTAGGAGATGGAGGTGGGAGCTAGCGCTGACATCCATCCCCAGCGTAATGTATACGACTTTAATAATTGATTGATATATAATTTTGACAAATTTCGCTAATAAGTGACTGGTAATACTGTTATATACATATTAGATATAGAAATAATCGGTGGAAGTCATACATATGAATATTCATCATAAGCTTAACCCGAGTCCAGGATAAGCAGTATATTGTAGGGATTTATTTTACATTTTTATTATTTCATTTTTTTTGGTTTTTTTTTTCATGGACATATTTTTCGCTTGTGTAATATATCGTAATACGTTGGTGATAGTTTCTGACAACAGAATTAACTGGCAAGTGTACATGAGAGCATTGTCCGCTACACGTTGAACCGGTAGGGTACCCGGTTCCAGTTTTCACTTACCGGGTGCCCAGAAAAAATGCATCCCAGCATGTATCGATATATAATAAACAAATATCAATTAAGGATGGTTTTTTTATTTCCTTTTTAATATATTGTTGTGTATTTTCTTGCTACATATGTTCCGTATATGTACATGTCATCACAGAGCGGCAATGTGTTTGAAGTAGATGTAGTATAAAAAAGTGTAATCTATGATTATGTCACAATGCTTTGCATCCCTCCATTTTATGGGCACACTTTAAATATCAAAAGCGCGATTTTAAAAAATCGAGAATAAGGCTGACTTTGTCGCAGGCGTATGCAAGAGGTAATCTGTCCTAAGCCTCCCAATATTTTTCAGAAGATGGGGACACAGTTACCCGCAAAAATGTGCTCTAAAAGCCTGCAGTACACTGGGGCCTCCAGTTTGGCTGCCGGATATTACTGTATGACCGAGAGGCATACTTGTGGTAATCTGGCGGATAAAGTGTCCAGCATTCTGCAGCAGTGGGGCCTTCATGACCGAGAAAATATTGCTATTGTCATAGACAATGCAGCAAACATGAAGAAGGCAGCACGCATTATGAATAAAAAAAATCTTTTCTTGTTTCACTCACGCTTACAACTGAGCGTTAAGTCAGGTCTGAGTTTGCCAACTTCTCGAATGGACCAAAAGAATTATTTGTCATTTCACACATAGATGTACTGTGTCCGTTCAACTGAAACAAATCACATGTCCGAGAAAATGGGTCTAACATAGAAAAGTCTGATAAATTCGTTTGAAACTAGATAAAATAGCCAATATCAAATGCTGAATCGTCATGCTGAGATTCAGAATACCGTCAATTCAGTGTTGCTTGACAGTGCCAACAGCGACGATCGAAAATGATTCCACCAGCTTCCATGTGGTCAGACATTCATAGCCTATGCGAGGCATTCAAACCCCTTGCCACTATCAGCGATCAAATGAGGAGTCAAAGCTATTCCTCTTAATGTTTTGTATGTCCAATATTGGTTAACTTGTCATGAAACAAACTGTTTGAATATTTAGACGAAGACAATCTTGTTAAAGGATTCAAACAAGCAGTCTGTAAAAGCCTTAACCAACATATTCAAGAAGATATACAACTTTAACTTATGCAGGTGGCCAACGTATTAGATCCAAGGTTCAAAAAGCTACTTCTCTTGAATGCTAAGTCACGTGGAGCTGCGTATGCCCTTGTGAGAGAAATGATTGACAATTTACCTTGCATAAAGGAAAATTTAACAGAGGACTCCCCCTCCCCACGCAATGCAAATAATTACTGAGGCAGACTGCAGAGACCAATCTTCAGTGAACAAAATTCTGTTTGGGCCAGTTTTGGCTGCTGAAGAACATGTTCCTGATTCAATAGATTCTGCGAAAGAGTTATCCGGTTACTTGCCAGAGCCTCTGTTGAGTATCAAGGAAAATCCCCTGGAATGTAAGGAGGTTGATTGGCTACCAGCAAAGCCTCGGTTGCAAGCGAAGCCTTAGACTTTGACGTCACCAAGCTTGACAAATTCAATATGGCGGCCATGTTATTAACTGGTATCACATACAAATAAGAAATCAAAAAATGGTGATTTTTTTCGGTCTAATTATAAGGCCATGTTAATCCAGTATGTCCATTGCAATTCCCACCTGTCAGCCACTGCTGATCTCAATATTCAGAAGTCATGTACATATATTTTGATCAAATGTTTAACAAGCAAGGTGATAACAGAATATTTTGCCATCTACTCCAAGATTACTTTCTTGAAACAAGCAATTAGATGTAGGTCCATATTAGGATATAATTTTGTAACCCGACTTTGAATTTTAACCTATAAAATGCACGGTCTTGCAAAAAAAATCCACTGTTGTAACATGGAGTCCAAAACCGGCAATTTGCATTAAGAACGCACTGCCAAAGCGTACAAATTTATTATACAATGGGGGTGGTGGGATGGTAACAACCCTGTGTCCACCTTCCAGCCAAAAAGGGACGAAGCCCAAAATTCCATATTTAGGGGGTAGGGCCCTATCAATTTTGATCAAAAGTGTACAATTTGCCCTAGAATGCTCAAAAATATTTTTTTTTCACAACTTAAAATATCAATTAGTATAAAACTTGGCATAATCCATGTTATGAAAGAAAAAGTTTTATTTTATCGGTTGTTCTACCCCCCCCCCCCCCCATTTACTTTTTATAAAATGGACTGTTCCCTTATTCAAATTAGACCACCTGTATCTTGGAAATTTAACCCACCCCAGGCTCAATCTTTACCTTTCTGAGAGCATGGACACTTGTTGATAAAGTTACAGCATGAATGAGTCTTGGGAGTTGTTTTAAATTAAAATGTCAAAGCAGCATCTGGTCGGTGGGTGTTCTAAACAGGCATCTCTTGCTTCTTCAGTGGGGTGCAGGCAGCTTGTAGAGTGACCATTAATATGGACCCAATAAAGGTACCGACTCTTATATAAGTGATTAATCACTTATCATATCCCTTTAATGTGATCCGAGGCTGAGAGATGAATAAACGCAGCACTGGTCATTTTCCATTATTCATTATGAGAAGTGAGTCATCACCTAAGCGTAAACCGGAAGTGACCCATTGTCTCAATACGTATACACTACCGAAGGTAAGTCATCTGTCGAGCGTCAACCTGAAGTGAGTCGCAACACTCCCTTTTACGGCCCGCTTCTACCACCCGCATTTCATCCCATTTGAAATGATCCACTTTCATTTACCTAATTTATTCAACCATTTGAGTTATCATGCATCAACTAGTGGTGATTCATTTACAACGCTTCTGCACCTGCGCAACCGAAAGTGCCTGAGCCTCAGTCGGGGCACATGTGGTTTTGATTGTGTTATTTGTGTGCTCTTCATTTCAGTAAATGTCCTGAGTTTTGGTTTAAAATTACAAAACTTTATCATTTCGCCTGTGGTTAATCCTCCCCCTTGAACCAAGACTGCCTGAACAGCTTCTCAGCTTGGGCTGGGCACTAAGGGCCGACGATACTTCTATATGATAGGTCTCGCCGACGATTCTCATTCCAATTTATTTTGTTACTGTGGAAATAAGTGGAAAAAATGAAGCAGACGATATTTGACCAGTAGTATGTTTTGGCCGTTGTGAGGAAAAAAGGGTTAATGCTATTTTTTTTTATTTTGCAGAGACATGCGAGTAATTGACAGCGGCAGCAAGAATGATGGCACCAACAGGCTGTTTCTACCTCACCTTTTATCCTTTAACCATTACAAATTCTGCTTCAACGTACTCAGTGATTAGACGTCTGGTAAAATAAATACAATGCACCTGTCAGAACGTGTCGTTGTAATTTAGGTAAAAGATACTTTCGGTGAATGAAGACGACACTTTACTTTGATATGATTGCAAAATGGTCTTACCTTTAAAACCGAAAACTTCCACTTCACACGTATGTACAAGTGTATAACCCATAACAATTGAAGACTGATAGACCAATACAGATGAACCCTTTTTTTCTTGGCAGTTAAAGCTGCTTTGGGGGGCGTTCCTCACAGACAAGTTTGATACCTTAGCACACTTAACAGAATCTTTTCTTTCAAATTTCGATCCTTCGAAGCTGCTCCCAATCAAAATGTCAGCGCCGTTCAACTGGTTAGCTGATGAGAGAAGTCAACAACAGAACTTTATGTTTTGTATAATAAACACAGTGAACTTACATATCTTTATATGTGATAACTTACATGAGGATCCACGCCTTTGTCAAATTGACAAAATGTCACGTTCTTTCGTTTTTATAGAGTTTTGCGATTCATATATAAGTAAACAAATAAAAGACCAATCAGTAAGAGTGAACAATTTAAAACCAGAATACGTGAAAAAAACTATACATCCAATTAAGAATCATTAAATTAATATATGCAGTAAGGAAGGAATAGGCCTTATGAAATCCGAAAAAAGACAACAGGGAAATTTTTCTTCGCAATTTAATAATGAAACACAAAATTTAATACGCTGATGTGCATTTGGAAAGAGATGACGGTGAAAAACTTGTGCTCAACTGATCTATGCTTCATGCCCCGAAAATAAACAGCATGACATGAACTAAAAGGCACTGTTAATATAAAGAAACCCTGTACATTTATGGTAGTATTCTGAAAGGACCATGTTGACATTTTCTAGTATTAATGATTATCTGATAACAATATTTAATGAAACAAGTCACCATGATATCAATGCCACCTATTTTCGGTGATCCTCTGATGCTGATGGACTTAGAGATACACAGTTCCCGATCTGAAACATCTCCGAACCCAGTATATATGATAGAACTGGATTAAACAAAATGGACCAGGCTGTGTCGATCAGGGCATTCATGCATGTCTACCTTTATTGAAGCTTCTTTGAGAAAAGAAATAAAAAAAATATCTTAATAGGTGGTTAAACAGATTTGTATATCAAGTTAAGGTCCGATCAATTTATTATGATAATCCAGCCTCTGGGTTTGGAGAAGGGGAAAAATTATGCAAACATACAACAATGTGGATATATGTGGATTTTTTTTTCAATGGGCTTAAATTAATGTTATAGATGCTTTCACGGGGTTACAAGACTGTAGCGGCAGTCAGCAGCAGGAAGCAAAAATCTGCCACCTGAAATAATTCAGAAGGGTTTGTCTGCGATTACCACTGTCTGCTTCAGCCTCCAGCCAACCACCGCTGACCAGGACTGAGCTCTCAAGAGCCCAGTTTGGTTTATGAAGGCAGTAAGTGGTGAATGGCGGCAGTCGGAGGTTGCGCCGCCTGCAGCGGCTAACCACCACGTGCAGCATCTGTGGATGCCCAACCACACTATCACTCCAGAACACAACTTTCATTCCATGCCGCAATGGTTTATCAGGGTGCATTAATATATACACTTAAGTGGCCATTCACTTGTACTACGGTGAAAGAGGTAATTACCAAAATTATCTCGCCATGTGATTGTAACCTTTGTAATGTGGTATTCTTGGTCTAAAAACACCGCCCACCAGGCAGCCGGGGGTCTAGGAAGGACAACTGTCTGGGAACAACTGTCTTTAGAAAAATCAGTATCCTTGTTTCCATCAACAGCATTGCTGGCAACTGGCTTGCGATGATACCAATATTTAATGAAAAAAGTCACCATAATATCAATGCCACCTATTTTAGGTGATCCTCTGATGCTGATGGACTAAGAGATGCATAGTTCCCAATATGAAACATCTCCGAACCCAGTATATATAATAGAACTGGTTCAAACAAAATGAACCGGGCTGTGTCGATCAGGGCATTCATGTATGTCTACCTTCACTGAAGCTTCTTTGAGAAAGAAATAAAAAATCTTAATGGGTGGTTAAACAGATTTTGATATCAAGTTAAGGTCCGATCTATTTATTATGATAATCCAGCCACTGGGTTTGGAGAAAGGGACAAAATATGCAAACATAAAGCAATATGGATATATGTGGAAATTTCTTTTTCAATGGGCTGAAATTAATGTTATAGATGCTTCAACGTGGTTACAAGAATGTAGCGGCAGTCAGGAGCAGGAAGCAAAAATCTGCCGCCGGAAATAATTCAGAATGGTTTGCCAGCGATTACCACTGTCTGCTGCAGCCTCCAGCCAACTACCGCTGACCAGGACTGAGCTCTCAAGAGCCCAGTTTGGTTCATGAAGGCAGTAAGTGGGGAATGGCGGCAGTCGGAGGTGGCGTCGCCTGCTGCCGCCAACCACCATGTGCAGCATCTGTGGATGCCCAACCACATTATCACTCCAGAACACAACTTCCATTCCATGCCGCAATGGTTTATAAGGGTGCATTAACAAATACACTTAAATGGCCATTCACTTGTACTATGGTGAAAGAGGTATTTACCAAAATCATCTCGCCATGTGATTGTAACCTTTGTAATGTGGTATTCTTGGTCTAAAAACACCGCCCACCAGGCAGCCGGGGGTCTAGGAAGGACGACTGTTTGGGCACAACTGCCTTTCAAAAATTCAGTATCCTTGTTTCCATCAACAGCATTGCTGGCAACTGGCTTGAGAGGATAACTGTAGGTAGAGGTCTGTCTCACCGGTCTGTTGAGTGCCAAATTGACAGCACAAATTCCTTTATTGGAAAACAAGCTGTATTTAAATAACATGAGAAATGGCATATGTATATATGACTCTAATGGGGCAGTTGTGTCATTTATTAGCCACCACCCACAATTGTTTGATCAGGATGCCTGTGAAAGTATATTTTTGTTCAAGAAGTCTGTTTTCAGTCAATCAAAATCCATTTTGTCATTAAATGGCTCTCGTGTCAATATGGTTGTACCCCTAAACTGGCCGGGGATGACAGCACAAAGGTATTCTGCCTAATGACCAACATTGTATGATTTGGCTTGAACCCGAGTGGTGAAATTTTTGGTGGGCTTAAATCCATTGTCATGATTATATACATATTTATTTCAAGTATTTCCATGCTAAAATAGAGTGATTTGAAAAATTAATTTGGTGCATACTTTTCCCTTGGCGTCAGAAAGTTGAAAGTGTTATTGGGTGCGGACAGGTGAGAATCCACAATGACTGCGTTCAGGTGGGGCAAAGTCAAAAGTTTGGTGTTCATCATATATATTTATGCCTCTAGTTTTGTAAGTTATACTTGAACTTAATTGGTAAGCTTAGTCTTCTTCAAGTTAAAGCTTTTACTCTAAAATACGTCAGGATTTCTTATAATGGCCGTCTATACGAAATTTAGTCTGGTGGTGCCACCTAAACAAAACAAGCGACATGTTTATGTAAAGTAACGAAAAAACATTTTAAAACAGCCGTTCAGTATTCACCCAAACACTAAAAAGTCAAGTGTCCCTGCAATTCAGAGCTGTATGACAATGTCTTCCTTTGGCATCCGTACTCGTTGTAGGAGACCATGATCTTGTACAATTTCAACTTCATAGAACATACAATTACCCAGTCGTAATCTTGACATGGCAAGTATCAAAGTCACTTCGTTGCCTTCAGATTAAGTTGACGGTCTTTCAATCACTTTCAAGCTTAGGATTTTAAGGAGAAGGCCATCTATCTATCTATCTATCTATCTATCTATCTATCTATCTATCTATCTATCTATCTATCTATCTATCTATCTATCTATCTATCTATCTATCTATCTATCTATCTATCTATCTATCTATCTATCTATCTATCTATCTATCTATCTATCTATCTATCTATCTATCTATCTATCTATCTATCTATCTATCTATCTATCTATCTATCTATCTATCTATATATCTATTTATATATATATATTAGTATATTGACCGGTAACCCGAGTAATAAACTTGTACCTATATACCCGCAACTTTATATCCCAATAATGCCAGATACGTCACAACATTTCTAATTTTGTGGACTTCTAGTCTGTCACGGCAATCCAGGTACAGAACACCATTTCTATTTTTGTACTTGTGTTGGCTTTGTTCTTTGCAAAGTGTGAAAACGCGCCTACGTAGCTAATTCACTGGACCACAAGCGCCAAAAACGTGAAAAGAGCGTTGCCACCTGATCCCAAACGTACTTTGAGTTGAGTATGGAAATATTTCTCGGTGGTTGAAACACAAACATTGACTACTAAATTCATTCAATAGTTGAATAAGGTGGGTAAGGCACTATTACAGATCCAACATGCAGTTTCCAGTAAATACTAATATATGATTATTCTTTAAAATTCGGAGTATTTTGTCCTTGGTAAAATTAGCGGGTACCCGAACGGGTACATGGATAGCGAAATTCACTAGACGTTGCCTTTACATTTAGTTGACGGTCCCTTTAATCACTTTTAACCCTAGGATTTAAAAGACAAGGCCATCATTGCAGCATTATTTTCACATGTGCAACAGATCTTGCCATATCACCACAAAAACCTGAGTTTCCCAAAAACAAGACATCGCTGGATCATTTTTGTTTGTTTGTTGATTTTCATCAAAGTGATCGATTTTAGCACGCGAAAATATGGGATGGCCCCAAAACATAAGACACTCAGATATTGTGTAGAAATTTGGCAATAAATAATAACTGACTTTAAAGGTCAAGACACCTTTTGCTCTGCTGAACGATTATGGTATTTACCTTCCATGCATCAATAAAGCCGTAACAAGTTGTATGGGTATTGACTCCCTGATGTGGAAAACTACAATGGATTGACTTAGGAATATGTTTGAACTAATATACTTATGAGCAGGTAAGTATCAATGTATTACTTTTTACACAGTCGTAGATTGGAAAGGCGAGCCTTTCTATTGAATGTAATTCCCTCCTTCTGACACATATATAAGTATAAAACTTAGTGTTGAGTGCAGTAAGAAAGGGCATACATTTAGTGATGTCAAGAATTTTTGTGTTGTTTTTTAATGCAGCTTAAACAATTGCAATCACACGCTTGGTCGATGAGATTTCTCACCTTTGTAGCCATAAATCTCCACTTCACACATCCGAAGATACCTCCATTGATCACTTAGTTTGTATAGCGACACAAATGAACCTTTTATTCCGGAACAGTTAAAAGTTTTTGTACCACCATCAGAAGCCCCTTGAATCTTGACACACTGATAAAAATTTTCCTTCTTGAACAGTTGCCCGTCAAATTCTGTTCCGACCGCCAAGAATAATCCATTTTGGGTGTAACCTGTCATAGCACAATAAAAATGCTTAAGTTAAGTATGAGTTCAATGTTAGTATAAGTGCTTTGTTATGACATAAGGACATCTTTGTATTGAAAAAAACTTTGGCATTTGTTGTCATGTGGACAATTAATATTGTTGATCTGCAGCAGCAGGTTGTGGCACAAAAAGGTAATCAGACATAATATTGCTTGGCAAACAATCTATCTACTACTTTTCTAAAGTTTTCTACAAAAGGAGAGTTAGCCAATTAATCAAGTCATGACGATCAGCATAGTGTGTGGGTCTGTTTGTGCTTGGGGGCGTTTTACAGATAAGCAAAATGTTAATGAAAAATCCCACAGCCTTTATTAATCCTGTGAGCTCAGAATCCTGAATAAAGTGATCATATAGTGACACAGACTTATATGGTTACTTCCCAGGATTTTTTTCAAATCTTCATGACTTTTTTCAGGCAAAAAGCTCAGAAGACGTGTCAGTCAGCTAAGCTTGAAGACTGACCAGGCGTCTGCCATCCAATCACTTTTACATATTGCACCCCTCTAAAATGGTTGGCTGAATTCACTTCAAAAGTTGACTGGGGTCTACGTTGGGCGAGACTAAGGCAAGTTTGTCATGTCCTCAGTTATTTGTTAAAATTACATGTGTTCCTTCTTCTCAAAAACTGTGAGCCAGATCCTCTTTAAATATGGCTGGGATCTACTTTCTGTAGGTCTGTCTCAATCTTTTAACGTTTATGTCCTGGTGCTTCTTACCAAAAACTGTAAGCCAGACCCTCTTTAAATTTGGTGGGGATCTACTTTGAGTAGGTCTTTGTCAGGTTTTTAACGTTTCTGTTCTTTTGCTTCTTACGAAAACCTGTAAGCCAGATCCTCTTTAAATTTGGCTGGGATCTATTTCGAGTAGGTCTCTGTCAGTTTTTGAAAACGTTTTTGTTGCTGTGCTTTCTTTATTTCTGCGAATTTTCTTGTTTCGCTTTTAACCAAATCTTAAAAACTATTCTCCACAGGTGCTAGGCCACTTGCTTTAAAACTGCATAGGAACACTTCTAGTGACACCTTAACCTAATCGTGACAAGAGCTTATGCTGCGAGTTTTTTATGCATTTTTTTTATTTCTTTTTTAAAAAACATTTGTGTGCATTGCAGCTGTTTTCCACTTCCTCTCCAGAACGTCCACTCAGATTGTGCAAAAATCTGGTGGTAATGTACCCGGTGGAAGGACCAAATCAATTTGTTAACTCAACGGTGATGCTGCAGAACCCCATTTTTTACGAACTCTTCCTCTCAGGTGCCTATCGGTTGCTGCATACGTACTTTCCTATTGAAAAAAAATGTATTGGTGTGGTATAGGTACTCACATTTTTCACATCTACTAGATAGTCAGCCAGATACACTTTAAAGTTGGCGGGGATGCACTTTAGGTTGGTCTCTATGGGGAGCTTACAAATGCTTATGATCCGGTGAACTGATCTTCTTCTTTTTTTTTTTTGGTAAATTCCTAATCTTTTTCAGAAGTGATATTTTGGCCTACTGCGTTGAGGTACACGTTTGTAGTCGCCACAACCTGAACTTGCTTGACAGGTGGCGCTGTAACTTTATCATTTGGGCATGAATGTTTACGTTTCTCAACTTCATTGCTTATCTAAATCTGTCTAGGGATATAAAATCCATCATCATGTTCCTCCAATATATTGATAACACTCACATTATATCTTGCAATTTAAAAAGTGGTATTTTCAATATGCATTTTGCAAGTCAATGCACAACGTCTGACATTGACCCCCCCCCTCCCCCAATGCCTGATTTAATCACCGAACTCTGTCTAGATGAACTGAAATCATGTTTGACAATAATGATGTTTTCAGAGGTTTAAAATCTCTAAGCGTTACATTTACAACCGGGCTGACAATATTGGAAACATTCTTTTCAAGAATACTGGTCCTTCCATTCGTAGTCCTCTTACAAAAATATATACACTTTCTCTTAATCAAGGTTACATTTTCCTCGTCCTGAAAACGTTCCCATGTTTATATTGTCTTCAAAAATTATATCACATAATATAAAAGTACCTAAAGGCCAATATACGTACGCAACAGCCAATCTAAATGTCTACCTACTTTATATCATCAATGACGGTCTGGAGCTGTCAAAAGGGTCAAGAAGGATATATTTTGGGTGTTCGACAAAGTATGGCATCATGGACTTTTCTTTAAACGTAGGCAGCTTAACTTATTCGACCATCTTGTTACGTAGGTTGAAACGTATCTTTTTCTAAAACGCATCTTAAGGGCTAATATTCATGGCAATCTTCTGCCTGGCTTCCTATCCAGGCTGGGGTGCGTCATATATGTTCGGGCCCCTCCTATTCTTGGTTTATTCAAATGACTGAGTGGACAATCTCACATGTGAAGAGGGATTATTACCTGATGATACTAGCATATTCGAAATAAAAAAAAAACCTCTTCAATACTCATGCCACTTGAACAACAATCAGTCTTCAATTCATTACCGGGACAGGCTATGGTGGGTGTTATTAAATGCCATGAAATCTCTATCTCGGATATATTATGTAAAACAGGTGAAACTTCATAACCCACCTGTTTTCCTGAGGTGGTTCTCAGATTCCTGAGGCAGATAGAAATACAAATCTCGGTATCATCTTGAATAGTGACTAATCTTCGCATGCCAAATTTATACCAATAAAGGTGGTCAAAGATTTTCCTTTAGTGGTCGAAGATTTTCGTTTAAATATGAACTATCACCCAAGTCCTTAGTTAAACTATATTGTTCTATGAATCGTCCAATTCTTGAGTACACTTGTGTATTGTTCGACGACTGCGGTAAGGTGATGTCCGATTACTTGGAATCGATTCAGTTTTTTGCAGCTCAAATACCACATGTCCGTGTATACAGAACAATGACTTAAATGGCTGTTTGATAACTGAAGAAACAAGTCACGCCCCAGTGGCATTGCCTGATGTCCTGCAAGGTTGTGGGTATTTTACAAAGAAATACGGTAGGAAGACGTATATTTCCCCTAAATCTGCCCACAGAAGCCAGAGATAAAATTTGTATGAAAAAGGTTGAACAGAAAGTTTTCAGTCACACTTAGTGCTTTACATACATATTTTCTAAATGCTCAATCGATGGTGAAGTACATTTATTCAAATGTATCAAAGTTTCGAGGACGTTCAATGATTCGTCAAGTTTACTCATACATTTCATGCACATACACTATTGGTACTGGTGCTTTGATACGCACGTCACATGTTAACTAACTTTGTGAACTTGGGAGGTCCACTCTTGCAGGCAGAAGTAAATACTTCAAGCTTGTCCTCTTTTACAGAATGTACCACGAGATGCCTCCTCCATATCTCTCTAATCTACATGTAGTACCTTCTTCTCTTGTTAGTCGTGTTTTCCTACATTTAATGCCAGTGTGCCCCAATAGATGTAAAACATCGGCTCTGTGTAATTCTTTTCTCCCAGATGCTATCAAACAGTGGGATAACCTCCCTTCCGACATTAGATAATTATTTGCTTTTCCTACAGATATTCAAATCGAAAATTAAAACTACTTTCGTAGCCAGAGACAGGCTTCCTGAGTTCTACCTCCATGGTGACAGATTTGCTAATATTTGTCATACGCAATTATGGCTCAGATTTTCTAGATTAAACTTTGACCCTCACAAAGTTAAAATCCTTCCTTACCCAGTCTGTGTATGTACTTATCCTACTTAAGACCTTAAGCATTTTCCTCTTTTCTTTTCTAATAACATCGTTCAGAGAAACAAATTTCTTACCACTGTTATTTCTTCAATGGCGCGGAAGGTTAGGCCCGTCTTATAATCCAGTTTAGTGATAGGTTAGTTGAAATATGTCTCCGTGGCAGCAACGAGCTTTCTAACTGCCTGAATATCCATATGTATGATGGACACAGCAGTACACTTTTGATACCAAGCGCTTTAACGGTTAAATGTGTCACTTACTGCAATGATCATTTGTTTGGACCATGCAAATTATTTGTATCACACTTTTTTTCATATAGGGTAAATACTGAACTCACATTCATGTCGTCTTAATGTGTATCCTATATATCAGCATATTTTGATATTGTATTGGGTTTTCACAGATATTATACATGGGTAGCAATTGTATTGTCATGTGTGTCTTATATATACTTAATATGTGTGTGTATGTTCTGGAGAACCCATGCATTAGTCATGTCGATGTACTATAGGGCTATCCAAATATAATGTATACGTTTAAATAAACTGAATTTCCCAAACCGTATATTGGATTCTCTTCAACCGTACTGGCAATGTAGCTGGACCCAATATTACCTATGTTTGTAAACGGCATAGAGCTGCTTGCAATTTCCCTATTTCCATGAATTATTACCATTATGAGTTATTGGCAACGCTATAAATACTTGTTGACATTGTTACAAAAGAAATAGCAACACCTATAGCATATTGACTTGTATCTTGCTAATGGCGGGTCTTGTGGCCGCAGTTACTGTTTACCACAGATATTGAGGTATCTGTCAAATTTTTCTTTGTGTTGGTAATTCTGAGCTTGAGTCAGCTTGTAACGTGACACTAACACATTGGCTTATATCTTGGTTAAACTGCCGGACTCTGACCCTTTCATTTGAGAAAAAACGTGACTCCAAAACTCTGCGGTTGTAGACTATGATTATGTAAACAGTAATGATATTAATACAGAAGGTTAAATTCGATGCTATTTTGAAAGTCACGGGACTACTTTAATCTGCGAAAATCAGATCAGTTGCGCATACGACTGTAACACCTCCAGTTTTAAAAAATCTTTGGAAAAAAATCTTCCCTGAAAATATTGGTCCAATCCTTTTGAAGTTGTGTAACGACACACTTCTCGTGACACCTTGCCTTAATCCTTATTACCGATGGTGCTACGTAATTAAAGATCTGTTTTTGTGTGTGTGTTGTTTATTACTATTTTGTTCTTGTTATTGTTTTTTGTTGTTTGTTTCTGTTTTGGTGCTATTTTGGTTTTTGGACTTTACCGCGAAAGCTATATCTGACACTCTTTTGAAATTTTATGGGAAATGTACATGTACTTGGTCTCCACGAAGCTGTTTACTACATGGTGCTGCTGTCATTTCTGAATTTTCACAATTTTCAAACTTAGGAAAAATAAGTAAATTATAAGAGATGGTTCGCATTGTGACAATGGGAATATAAGCAAATCTCGATCTCAATGAATTTTTGTATTTTTGCTTTTTTCGAGTTCTCCAAACGAGTCAACTTGATCTACTTCAAGCTTGTCAGGATGTACCTTTATATGCATGCTCCGTTGATTCGATGACTTTGGGGGCAAAATATTTTTTTCCCCAGAAATTGCCTGGCCAATTGCTTCAAAATTGCACAAGGACACGTCCGATAACCCATGGATTTGTATTTGTTTAATAGCTGACGCTGTTATTTATTAAAATTACATTCCTGTGTTGTTGGCACTTTCGACTTTTCCAAAACTGGCCCTTAGATTATACTGACACTTGTTGAAACTTTTTTCTGTAAGTCTCAAAGAAATTTGTTCCCTTGGTGAACATTTTAACCTTCTTTTACATTTTGTGTACTTAGGATAAATTTCTGTTGATAACGACGGAGATAATGAGGATTGCCATGGTAATTCACACTTTCAACATCTCCAAAAACAGACTGCCAGATTCATTTTCAACTGATGGGCATGCACTTTCGATACGTTTCTACCGACTGTGTTCTAATGGTCACTCCCCCTTCCCCCTGATTAATATATACATATATCAGGTGTCAAAAGTGTTACTTATATAAGATTCTTCAATCAGATCCGTTCATAAATGTATTACCAAGGTAAATCTTACAGCACACGCAACTATATTTTAAGTCGAAGATAAAAGGTACTACATCACTCCTGGCAATATCAATATTTCAGTAGCAAACTACTTGGCAACATACACACGAGATAAGTTAGTATACTTCTTTTTGTCTGACTAATACTCAGGTTCTTGTGATTTTTTATTCTCGTATAAGTTGCATTAACAAGAATTTTCTTTTCTTTAATATTCTGCAAATTCTGCAGCCCATTTGTCCATCATCTGTTGGAGACTTGATGGTTTCCTGTACGGTGTTGTGGAATTTGTCATTGTTGATTATAACTGGAATTGCTACCATCTGCATATTTTGATCCCTTTAATCTAGCATATCTTGGACGTAAGTTCTCATGGACTCTTTCATTGTTACCACTTGATGACAAGCCTCCAAACTTGTATGATTCTACCTCATTGCCATAACCACATTGCATATCATTGTGTACCTCCGAGATAAGTGGTATGAATTATGGATTGCTTTTATCTTCACAAATTTCCTTTTTGCCGTCTCCATCCTCGTGTTCTTGATCACTCGAGCTGGCTCAATAAATTTTGGTTGATTTACGTTCAGACTGCTTGTCCTCACTTTTGGGATCGCTTGAGTCTGTGAATCCATATGCACCTGTTAGATGAGTGACTTTGCAATTTGTAACATCAACATAATACCACAATAATTACACTTTGTCATTTCTGTATTGTCTTTTCTCATTTGTATGACGCATTCCAGGAGGACCAAATCATATCTTTTAAACAGTCACCGTTTCCAATTTTTTGCATCTTGATGCTTCGCCCTTCCTGTTACAATTTTTAATCTGCCCCGTTTGTGGCTCAATCTGCTTCTGCAGGACTGAGCACTTGTCAGAATGATTGTAGCATAAAACATTTGTTCCCTTAGCCAAGACAGTCGGAGTGTGCAGTCTTCGCAATTTTACATGTCTCCCTGTAGCACTCTTGTGCAATGTTGTGGTAGTCTGGTGCAACAGGGCTACAGGATGCCCAACCCTGTCCTGCTCTTGTTTGCTTCTTGTTCTCTGTTGCCAAGGAGTCTATTTGTCTCTAAATCTACTGTTGCAGGCTTGTGATCCACCAGTAAAGTGCCATATGGCTTGATTGTGGCTTCCTTGTTATTTTCTACCTTGTGACTGGATTTCTGGGTAAACATATGCTGACCCTTGGTTTTCACTTGTGGTCAGCAGGCATATTGAACAAGACAGCATAATTAAAATTTTTATGCGTGGTCATTACATTTGGCTCACAGAAAGTTTGTGTGAACTCAGCGACACTTAGCTTATGATGATGGCTTCCTTTTGTAAATAAAAGCGTTCTTCTGGCATCTTGTTCAGCTTGCCTCATCAAGTAATCATACAACGGCACATCTCTATCGAGAAGTACCGTTGTGAAGTACCAAATTTGGTGATATACATCCGATGAATTCAATTACATGTATTATTCTCTGTATCGATGGGTTCTATTGTCTATAGCAACAGATTATTCTGTGAAATGGCTCAAGGAAGTTCCGGTGAAACATGCTTTTAGTAAGGACCAATTTTTCAAAGCTTGTTGCTACAGTGCCTACCATAGTGAAGGGGCATTTCGGAGAAAAACTAACACTTAAGCTACACTAAACGTGCATGCGGTTGAGTCATCTATAAACGGGGTAAAACTAATGAATTTTAATTCTTCTGTTTTGTGTAAAACATATTTTTATTGAACACACGGCAAACACGATATAGTGTTAAAGATATAAAAGAGATAATGAAACAAAAAATGCACCACATTCATAACATTAGACGATTCAAACATAAAGAACTAGGGGCTACACCAGCAATCAATGCTGTAACACAAAATATTTCATGGCACTGAAAGATACTGGATGCCTATCTGGGGTAAGATAGGGCGAGAAAGAAAGACAGAAAAAGGAGTAATGATGGAAAGGGGGCGACAGGTAGGAAGGTGTACAGATGTAAGAGAGAAAGGAGAAAGATAGCAAAGAAGGGTTCAATGTTCATTTACTCCCCTATTTTTTAGATTTCGTTTTCTCTTTCATTTCTTCTCTGTCTCGTTTTATGTACTTTACTTTACTTCCTGCACATGGCATGTGTGTTGTTTTGCTCCATTTTCAACACTTCATAGCAGTGTAATGAGACACATATTGAGGTATGGAGTACTGGGCCTGCCGGTTGTGATTAGACATAAATACTGCCCATGCTCACATGAACACTTCCATGTGGCTCGTATCAGTCGAGCGCGTGAATCGCGTTCCCCCTGCTGCAATATCCATGGACTATTAATTTTCCGCAGAAGATGACGTCGAATAAATATATTTTGAACCAATCAGTTGTCAAAGTGTCCCGAATTCAAACCAGCCCTCTCAATACATGTGTAATGCTTTTTTAGACTTTTCCTACTGCCTAAGAAAATACCATATCCGGCGTATATCAGGATCATATTATACATATATAATGTACCATATAGTTACTAGCAAGTGGGATATTAAGATGTCAGAAACTGTCACGACACATGATAGCATTGTGTTGCAGGATGGGCTACCAGACCTGTACGAAGTGTCATTACTTCTGGGTGAGTGAAAACATAGATATTGTATATAAAGGTATTATAAGAAGAAACTCAGTCAATAGACAGTTCCAGCGAAAACAGAAGTGAACCAAGAGTTAGTGAATCATGTTAGAAAGATAAACATATGGAAATATTTTGCCGAATAACCAGACAACTTTATTTTGCTTACCATCAAATTTGTCCCATGTAATTGTAACTTTGGTGATGCAATACTGCCGACGTAGACCTACTATCCACCATGGGTTAGTCTCCGATTTTGTACTGGAACAACTGCCTGTATTAATATCTGTCTCTTTGCTGCCGTCCACTGATTTGTTTGCATAATATTTATCATTACCCTCATACGTTGTGCTCTGCCAGGCTGGTCTTTTAATGGCCAGGTTTGTTGTACCTTCCAACAAACAGAGAAATCGTACACGTTATCAATACAGCGGTGCAAGTGGCAAGTTTGCCCATAAACAAGCTTTCGGGGACTGTAACAAATATAATTGAATATAGAAATGTGTATAATGTTCTATGTCTTGTGTCATACGCTACCAGTAGCCAGCATTACCATAGACTACTTTAGGCAGTCTTACAAGAAAAATCCCGTGATTTCTAAAGAAATGCGCGTTTCCTAGAAAAGAAAAAAACTGTATGTGGGAAGGAAAATGTCAAATTACCCCTATCTATCCCAAACTATAACACTTCATATTTTTAATCAAACGTCGAGTTTTCATGGCTTTCCTGACGTTCCGAAAAAATGTTGCTAGGCTGGAAAACCTGAGACTAAAATATGTTAAATATTGGGGATATATTTTTACCAGATGACACCTATTTATTTACTAAAATTGAAATACTGTGTTTAATTTATGTGCGAACACATGTGAAAAACGTAGGGTTTACTCCCAACTACGTATTTATGCACGAACGAATAAAAAATCATCAGAAATGGGTGAATGCTTTGTTGATTTAGGCAAAGAAGTATTTGTTGAAATAATCCCATCATGGAATCAGGTCTTAGCGAATCTACTTACTCTTTCCATGTATCACACTAATCCAATATGCCAGGGATGCGATAAGGTATGCATATTTCATATTTTTGCATTTATTATTCGAAGCCGATGACGACACTGCTTTGTCCTGGAAAAATGTTTTTTCTGCCAGATACCAGTGGTGGCGAAAGCAGCGATGGGAGAATGCAATTCTCGAGCTCTGATTATATCTGTCTGTATAATCAAAACATCTAAAACAGACAAAATAGTGAGAGTCGTAGGTATTGAAAACCATTTTGAGTACGGAAATTATAGTTAAGTAGATTATGGCAAGAGGTACAAATTATTCAGTAGCTTGCTCAGGATAAACCACTGTCTAGTCATAGAATAGTAGCAGAATATTACGTGAAAAGCAAAGTAAAATATAATGTAAGGTCTCAGAGTAAACGTTTTCGAATCACTCGTATCTTTTTGTAACCATAGAAATATTGACTTTGTTTCATGTTTTTATTGTAACCTTGGTATTAGATAGTTACAATCAAAGTTGAAACTAAGTCGACCTGTCCGAGTATCAGATCAGCTGGCTTTGGGAGTCAATTTCCACTTCATGGCTGGGCGTTTTTTAATCCGCCAATCGCTGTTGCCTTAACTGACAACGGAGAAGCAGTGTGAAAGATAATATTTCAATGTGGGAAATGAATCGTTCAAAGGAGACAATGGTTATGCTTCTGGGCTGTTTACGTGGAAACAGGGATTGGTCACATGAAACATCAATCGTATTAGCATGCCTGCACTGCACCATTGCATGGCGGGTATATTTACCCGAAAGTCTTGATACTCTGAGCCATTATCAATTACACATAACACCCCACGAATGATATGCTCATCATTATTATTATTTATAGCAAAAGCTTAAGTAACCCAAGTTAGCTGCACCCGGATACGTCAAGTTAACCGATTCCACTGACCAACTAATAACTTAATCATAGGCTCCCATGATTTGAAAACATAAAACATGTTGATACTAATTTGTACCTGCTATTTGCTGGAAACTTACCAGAAATATGATGAATGAGCATTACACTTCGTGCCAACTTTTATTTTTTATTGTCAAATACACCAGGTTATAAAATTTGAGTCTCAATAATTTTACTATGCAGCGTGCGAAATAGCTCTCACTTTCAAAAACTTCTCAGGAAGAGTTTACAGGCTAGCGACTCGGCAAGATGCAACTACGACAGGCAAATATCGGAACAATTAAACTACAATTTTTTTTATTTTAATCATTAACCAAATCAGGGGGTAAACGTTGGTTGGTTGGACGGGCATAAGAATTCAAATTTCACGTTGTATGGAGTACACTTCGATCACGTGATTATGGGCCACAAAATTCAACTTTAATCATAAATTTATTGCGGTTCAAGATAAGGGCCTTTTTTTTACATCAGCTGGTCAGCCAGTTTAGGTTATAGTATGCTCCATTATCTGCCATCGGTCGTCTGTCGTTTTTCCATTATCTGTCTGTCCGCAATTTACATTTTCGACTACGTCCCGTATCTGTCAGTCAGATTTACTCCAAACTTGATGGAAATGTACCTTGGATGGTTTTTTACTGTATTTATTCAAATGGTTATGCTTAAGTTATTTTTAGATCTTTTATAATTTTCTTGTTGTTCATTTCATTTTTTCAAGACAAAATCTCAGAAAATTTAATTCTGAGAAATCGCTTAGCCAACTCCCTTGAAAGTGTATGGAGTCACTTTCATTAACCCCCGGACCCTCATTAGTTCAGCAGGTGACGCTGCAGTTTTTTCTATTTTTATGAATTTTTGTGTGATATCCCTATTCTTGACCCTTTGTAGAAAACAGACACTTGGTGAAAATTTCGTTTTTGGTTCGATTTATAAAAATGTTCACTAAGTAATAATTTGGATCCCTGTATTTTAGTGAATTTTTCAGTTGGGGTTTCTGTCGGTTAATGCATACATTTCTAATGACTACCATATAAGTCAATGGGAATTGCAATGGAAACTTACATTTTTACTCCCCCTCCAACACTCTCTTCCCCCAACTAGACTGGGACTTATAAGGGGTTGAATGCCAAGGTTAGCTGAGGACGGGCTGTTTACTCAGCCCTCTTGTTTCCGTTACCACGTATTGTTCCACATAGCTTAGAATGCTGATTAACAACTGGTTTACGTATTTCCATAATTTTGAGGAAAAAATATAAAAGGTAACATCCATGTGAAATGCTATATTACAAAATATGCCAACTACTTTGTCAAAGTAAGAAAAATAGTATAATGGTGGTCATGTACGCCGACATTACTAGGAAGATCATTTATGCGATGAAACTTCATAACAAATCTCTGCACGACACTGTATTTTAGGGTCTTGTAGTTGTTTTCCTCTTTTTTTTTTCTAGTAGTATTGTTCCCGTATAACCAGGCCACTTGTACATGATTCCATTCTTCTTCTTCTTCTTCTTCTTCTTCTTCTTCTTCTTCTTCTTCTTCTTCTTCTTCTTCTTCTTCTTCTTCTTCTTCTTCTTCTTCTTCTTCTTCTTCTTCTTCTTTTTCTTTTTCTTTTTCTTCTTCTTCTTCTTCTTCTTCTTCTTCTTCTCCTTCTCCTTCTTCTCCTTCTCCTTCTCCTCCTCCTCCTCCTCCTCCTCCTCCTCCTCCTCCTCCTCCTCCTCCTCCTCCTCCTCCTCCTCCTCCTCCTCCTCCTCCTCCTCCTCCTCCTCCTTAGTTATAAAAAACCTACACTGTTCCTAGAGTCTATAACAGCAGTATGATTACCTTTTCAATTTAATTTTCTTTTCTCTTGAATTTGTTTGCTCCCTGTGTGCTTTTTTTCACCAGTTTATTCCAAAACTTTTTTCTACAGGTATATCACACAGATAATGCATTGAAATCCGCATATATCCACAGCAACAGGCTTGTAATTGTCGAAAATGTCCCACAAATTCAATTTCGGGGAAAAAGTCCGACATTCCAGCGCCAAATTCAAACGGGTATCCCATCCTGAATCGAGTTCGTTTCGTGTCATTAGCCGTATGACAACACTTCTCAATTGTCAATCCAACCGTATTCTTTGATCCACGCGCGTTTTAATCCTGTTTTTATTTCCACAAATCGTGAAACCTGACCAAACTTGATTCTGCCAGTGCTTCTCGAATGCATCGAAGTGTTTTAGCGGTCATACTTTTGACAGGACAGAGACTGGTAGCCCAGCTGCTGTCTGATTGGTTACACGGACTTTCAGCCAATCAGAGAGCAGCTGGGCTGCCAGTCTGTGTCCGGTCAAAAGTGTGACAGCAAAACAACTTGGGTGAATAGGAGAGGCACTGACGGAATCACGTTTGGTCGGGTTTCACGATTTGTGGAAATAAATGCAGGATGAAAACGCGAGTGGATCAAAGAATATGGTCTGACTGACCATTGGTTTAAACATATTTAATTGCAAAAAAAAAAAAAAAACATACAAAACGAGACAACGTAGAGATTTCGAACACCAGTTCACCAGACGAGGACTTACAGGGGATGTAGGGGATACGGAAGAAAGATGGTACGATGTGTGAGCATAATAGTGTACACAATTATCATTTTTGTATGGTTACCAATTACAAAGTTAAATTTTAAGTCTTCCACTTAGCTTTATGTAATTATGAACTGGTCAAAAAATTTCTTTGTTTTGATTTTTAGTGATTCCTTTCTTTTCAACGCCAAAGAGCAGAGATTTCAAGTTAAAGTTACCCAAGGGTACTATTATGGTTTGAAGCCCATTCCTCAAAGGAAGATAATATATACATCAAAAAAAAGAAGTGATAAACACTTTCGGTGTGCGCTCCACATGAACAAGATGGCGACTCCACAACTCCAATTTTGTATAGATAACCGTTCAGCTGGTTACAGCCCATGCGCATTCTCGTGTGAATGATGGCAACTTTCCTATCTCCAAAAAAATATAATTCATTACGTTTAGGTTTGGATCGATTTAGCTCCCGTTTAACCTCATCTAAATTATCAAGACTCCTGCCCGATCGAGACAGAGAATTCCACTCACAAATAGTTGATGGGAAGAACGAGTTGTAAAGTGTACTCTTCTATGCATCAACTGTTCGTATCATGTTTGGTTCTACCTGGAACTGTTCCTGGTAATAATTTACAGAGATATGCTGGAGCTATCCCATGGACAATTTTGAACATGGGTACTAACTTGTGTTTCCTTCTGCGCTCCACTAACTTTTCCCACCCTGTTTCGATATAAATTTTTTCAAGACTTGTGTGGGCAAAAGCCCCAGTAATGACTCGTGCTGCAGCCAGCCGAACGGTTTCCAGACGGTCCTTGTTGGCCTGAGTGTATCCATCCCAGACCATACTGCCATACTCCAAGCAGGGAAGTATAATGGAAAAGTATAGTCTTTCAAGGGATTTCCTGTTCAACCTGTACTGTAAGCACTTAAAAACACCAACAAGCTTGTTAGCTTTGGCGGCAATGTGATCCACATGGGTTAACCAGGTGAGATCTTTAGAAAACCAGAGCCCCAAGTGTTTGTGGGTGGTTACATTTGCAAGGTTATTATTATTAAATGTCAGGTCTGGGTGATCTGTTGTATTTCACTGCTTACTTAGTATGATGGATTTAGTTTTGCTGGGGCTAAATGTGACAAGCCATTGGTTAGACCATTCAGAAAGTGACTCTAGATCATATCTTAGAACATAAACTGCTTCAGATGGATTGTCCACAGTGATGTACAATGTTGTATCGTCAGCAAAAAGGCGCATTTCGGATCTAACAATATCTACAATGTCATTTACGTACACAAGGAACAGTAGTGGTCCTAGAACTGAGCCTTGTGGGACTCCCGCTTTGACTCTCCCCCAAGATGACGCCTCACCCTAACTTACTATTCTTTGGGTTTTTCCATAAAGATAATTTTCTAACCAAGAAATGGGTGGCCCTCGGATGCCCAATTTCTTTAGTTTGAGTATTAACCCTGGATGATACACCCGGTGGAAAGCTTTGGTGATGTCACAGAATACTACACGCACCTCCTTCTGAGGATCAACCGCTTGTGAAAATTGATGGTAAAGAAATACAAGCTGATTGAAGGTTCCATCACAAGGCAGAAATCCAGACTGGTTTTCGGATAATACATAATTATCCCGTAAAAAGTTAAAAATGTGCTTAAATACTGCACGTTCGAAAATCTTGCCTTCACAGCTTAATAAGGAGATGGGTCTATAGTTGCTGCACATTTCTGCTGCACGACCTTTATGAATTGGAGTTACATGTGCTTTATTCCATTCGGTTGGAAACTTGCATTTAGAAAGGGATAAATTCAACAGTTTTGTTAGAGAAGAAGAAATACCAGGAACGGCCTCCTTTAACAACAAGGGGCTAATGCCGTCTAGTCCGCATTCCTTATCAGTATCCATAGACCTTAAAATGTCTTGGACACTATCTTCATCTAAAACAATGACTTCCAGTAAGGTGATCGCGTCTTGAACTTCACTAGGTGAAGCAAAGAAGAAGAATCTACATCGGAATGTTTCAAAAAGTATTCGTTAAAGGCTTCAGCTTTGGATTTACTATCAGACAGAACCAAATTGTTTGATAGTAAAGAAGGCATCAATGTATCAGTTTATTTTCTTCAAATCATATGATTATGTTAAAATTTACGGAATCACTAAAAACCATTATTTTCTATTTGGGTGGGGCTTCAGATGTGCAGTAATCTAAAGTGTGTTCCAGAGGTTTAAAACTTTCTTTTATGTTTGCTTTTCTGCTTTCTGACGGCATACCAATACATTTTTTTTTGTGAGATTAAAACTGAGCCTGTAGTGATTTGCACAGTTGAGGTATGTTGCCTGTATGATTTGCAGTTTGTCAATTGTCGCAATTTGCTCTTTATGGTATTAACTCTTCCAGTGTTACAATTTTTACTAGTTTTTGGTTACAGACCACAGTTGTAATTGGCTGGCTGCGCATCCCAACGGAGATAGTTCGTAATTGTGAAAATACTGTGTTTTCAGCGTGCTGTAGCTTCTGTTTAAACAAAGTTAGCTAAGTCAGGTTTGCTGCATCACAGAGTTGCTGCATTAGTGGCCATATAGGTGCACTGTTTTCCAGCCCAGGTGGGAACTTTATGGTGGGGAAAGACAATGATGTTACCCTGGCAAGAGCACAGTTCATAAACCTGTATAAAGCTGACATCCAGGTGTTGTTTCGTTTTTCAATTATCACAGATTAACGAGCTGGGGATTCTATGACAAGAATGCATCCGTGTTTTTCTGACCTTTTTATCTGTTAAATGCCGTTCACTGAATTCCAAAATACCAAAAATGCTAATTTTTTAGGCTGAATAATGTTAACATGAAAAATAGAGGGATTTATAAATGTGGTCTGTGGCTCATTAGGGCTAACTCTACATGTATTGGGGCTGACATGGTCATGTTGTTATTCTATTATCGTTCATCAAGCAAGGTAAAAATGGGACGTCAGCACTTTTTGACAGCTGTCTGGACAATTTTGAGTGATCCTAACAACATTTACATGGATGCGGCATGCAAGATATGGCCCTTGGACTGTAGATCACAAAGCAAATGGTTTAGGCTATGGTATTATGTACCTCAGGCCAGCTTATGAAAGGAGACAAAAAGTTTGCCACCCACAGATTTGCTGTGAATATCATGTTTAATAGTCTAAATTTTTCAAAAATTCGTCAAGTATTACATGTATGTTACAAATCATTGTGCACGACATGTCGCACCTATTGGTGGGACCACACCGCATAAATAATAACACGATTCAATGCAAGACATTAAACAAGTGCAGAGGTCACGCCTCCTTTGCTGACTGCTTGGTAGATAGATAGCTTCCATAGTCCTTTGTATTTAGCGATACCTCACAGGTACCCCACAGGTAATCATATGTGTGTATGAAAATTAACTATGCTAATATGACATGAATAAATTATGTTAATCCCATTTAAATGGAACTTGATAACCCTCTCTTTCAAACTTTTTATTTTGTTGCATTGTAATGGTAGGCCTATAGCCCACATTCACATGCATAGTTATTTATACAATATCATGTGAAAGTGATTTCGGGCATACCAGAAAATGCGCATTGTCTGTCAGAAGAGATGTAAAATCATAGGTAAAATGCAAATTTCTTTGTTTGTTGGTTTTGTTTTTGTCCCCCCCCCCCCTTTTTTCCCCTTTCTTTTCTTTTCTTTTCTTTGTTTTTTTTGGTAGACAAAGACTTACATGTAAGCATGTCATTTAACTGGGGTAAATCATTCAAAATCGGTCATGCTGACTTTGGTGAGCTGTTGAGCTCATCAGCATATTATTTTCACATATATGAATCAATTTACATCCATAATTATGGATGACAGCACTTATGAACTGCAGATTTTATAACTTTTACCAAACAAGTGTACATAGGTGGCAAAACATCTGAACTTACACATACAGCCACATATAATTACACGAGTTCTAGAAAGTGAAACAAGAGTAAAAACGCTTGCCTGAAAACACTCATGCCTGATAATTGGATTGATAATTGAATGCTATTCAAATTTAAAATCAGAGTACTTCTAAATACAAATATGAATTTTATGATATGGGAGTAACTGTAGAAACTTATGTCCTTTTCTTTCTAATATGTGCACATACATCAGAAACCATACCAATAAACCACAACTTATGAAGTCTAGTGCAGAAAAAAGGTGTAGTAATATTAGTGTGTGGAAGCTGATCACCCCAACTGCCCTCCTAATCTTCAAACAGTGGGTGCCTTGAAACTGCATAACTTGAGTACTAAAAAGCATAATTTGCTGATTACTGCTGCATTTATCTGTGACGTGCTGGTCTTAAACTATGCAGTTTAATGGGCCAATACTATTTAAACACTGAAACTACTCCATTGTCGGTCTTAATTCAGATTATATCAGGAAAATACTGCCATAATGACTGGTATTAGATGCTGATTTGGTGTAACTGTTACCCCCCCCCCCCCCCCATTACTGCCTCAGCAGTGATAGACGTCATACTTTTGTAGACAAATTTTACGAATCTACCCATAAATATTTTTAAAAATCACCAATTTCACGTAAAAAATGATAAAATTTAAGCAATATATTGAATGTTTGGTTTAAAATTAAGGGATCGGGCATTTGAATTTGATCACTCATTGTGAGGGCAGGACATGCAGGCAAGTGATTTTATGTTCGCATCATAGCCCATTGTATATCGTATTCATATTGGACAGAATTGATTGGATGCAATTATATAGTTTTCCTCAAAAATTTAATTAACTATGACAAAAATCCATCCGTGTTTTTTGACATTTTTATCTGTTAAATGCAGTTCAAGGAATTCTAAAATACCGAAATGCTGATTTTTTTAGAGTGAAAAATGCTTATATGAAAAACAAAGGAATTTATAACTGTGGCCTGTGACCTTTTGAGGAAAGGAATTGGAGAGGCTTTAAACCAATTTTACTTGCACATGGAAAAGGTGGGGACAAAATTAAGCAACACATACGGACAAATAAATGTTACGAAAAAGGTAACATGTGGCAGAGAGAGAGAGAGAGAGAGAGAGAGAGAGAGAGAGAGAGAGAGAGAGAGAGAGAGAGAGAGGAGAGAGAGAGAGAGAGAGAGAGAGAGAGAGAGAGAGAGAGAGAGAGAGAGAGAGAGAGAGAGAGAAGCTTGAGTAACGGGAACAGGACATGACAGGACGGCAAGATAGGGATGAAACTTGGAGTACACCTTGCATTTGTAAATACAGTGTACATCAGTAACTGATCTGTCGGCATGTTAACAAGCCGCTTCTCTTCTTTAGTTCCCCTTAAGCTGTCTCTTGACAACTTAAGTTCCCTGATTTATTTTTTTCCTAAATTCCGCGAGGTTTCTGGAATTACGCACATCGACTGGTGTCATTGGCAAAGAACAGGTGTGAAAAAGAAGTAACTAAATAGATCAGTCTTGGGTATCTTTTCTGCTGAGGCTTGCTATTGGACTGAAAAGTCATGTATTTCAAAATATTTCTCATTTTTTTCAGCTTTAACAGTCAAATCCTTAATGCCGTTCACGGAATTCTAAAATACCGAAATGCTGATTTTTTTAGTTAGAGTGAAAAATGCTTATATGAAAAACAAAGGAATTTATAACTGTGGCCTGTGACCTTTTGAGGAAAGGAATTGGAGAGGCTTTTAAACCAATTTTACTTGCACATGGAAAAGGTGGGGACAAAATTAAGGAACACATACGGACAAATAAATGTTACGATAAAGGTAACATGTGGCAGAGAGTGAGAGAGAGAGAGAGAGAGAGAGAGAGAGAGAGAGAGAGAGAGAGAGAGAGAGAGAGAGAGAGAGAGAGAGAGAGAGAGAGAGAGAGAGAGAGAGAGAGAGAGAGAGAGAGAGAGAGAGAGAGAGAGAGAGAGAGAGAGAGAGAGTTTGTTTTGTTTTTGCTTGCAACTGTCACGGTAATCTGGTATAAGTTGCAGTGACTTTGAAGAGACACAAAATTTTATTCACTCATAATGCCACAGGTTGGTAATCCAGTATGCTACACATACTGCATATATCTCCCATACCGCTAGCTATGGGTGTACTTATTAGGAAGTAATGAAAGTGAAACCTTGTGTATCACCAAGCTGAATCGTCAGCCAACCCGTCCCAGGTAAAGATGGAGTACAGGGACGGACTATTTGGTCTCAACTTTGGTTGGTAGGCACTCTGGGAGTCTATGTGCAGGTTATTACAAAAAATGAACTATAATAAAATAGTAATAAATAAATAAATAAATAAATAAATAAATAAATAAATAAATAAATAAATAAATAGATAAATATATAAATAAATAAATAAAAGAAAAATCTATTTCATACAAAATGACACATTTTTCAATCGTATGGTGCGAAATCCTGTAAAATATGCAATTTAGTTAACCTTTACTATTCAGGGATACATACATGAAATGGGCTCTAAACTCCACACGGAGTGCAAGATGCAGGGCCATTCCCCGGGTGCCATATTCGGATCACTATCTATTTAGTACCCTTCACGGGATCAGGTCTTTTTGAAAGACTACACTCAAGGCCATTATATCAATTCGACGTCATGAATGCGTGCAAATGTGAATTCACATCCACCATTCCGTGTCCATTTGAACATCACGTATTTTACTTATTGATTTTTGCAGAACCGAGGCACTTTCTTTTGTTGTTAAAAAAATGACCAAAACTTATAATTTTTACACACTGTTTTTGCACCGGCTGGTTCCTGTTTGTGCTTCAGATATTAGCGCCTCCCTATTGACACCTATCGCCAAAGAAACCCTTACCCTTGTCTTCACATTTTCACAGTTCCAAAATTGTTGATATTTAACAATTGTGTTAAGATCAAGATGGACCAGTTTGCGCTGTTAACCCCAAAGGTAACGAAGCATTGTTCCGTGGTGATATTTTGTTTTCCTTCTTTCAATTTTCTTAAGCTAACCACGGTAGACTATTGAAATGTAAAGAGTGTTTTTCCTTGCTTTTGACATAGTTTTCATATACATATGGTATATAAATCATACCTTGTATTTGCTTGACAGTAAAAAAAAAAAAAAAAAAAAAATTACACAGCGCGTTGTGATGCAGTGGCTTGACTATATTGCAGTAAAATTGTAAAAGCTGATGTTCTCATTTTCAGCAGCCATTATTGGCATAGCTATTCTAAAGTTACAACGGCTGACCGTTATGTTTACATAAAGCTTTTCCATGCTTAAGATTTAATATCCGACGCCGATGACCATGACTTTCATACCTATTTTAAAAAGAAAAGGGAAGTAAACATCCTTCTCGTCAGCGCCTCTTGGGCTGTTTGTTAGAAAAGATACATTCCTATTCATTCATATCTTATTTAACTTTGCTTTGTCAATGTCGACAGATATAAAACCGTGTATTTACAAATAGCATAAAGAAGCGATGTCTTCATTATGACCCTCTTTTCCTTATACGTCACGGTACGGCACAATTGTTTTAATATGGGTCAGTGAATCAAAACGTTTGAAGTCCAAAAATTTCATCTACACAATTTTAGGACGACAAACCGAAAAGCCTCAGACAATGTAACATTGCCACAGCGTCAGAGGGGATGAAAGACGAAGAGCTTTAGATATTTATAGACTTTTATGGATATATCGATATTCATACAGGCGATTCTTGCACTTCCAGCAAATTCAGTACCTTCACGCTTCGATGCGTGACTGGGTTACCTTACGGTATTACACCAGGGTAATCTTCCCCTGTCTGTATTCTTGTATTATCCTTTCTATAAAGCCCATAATTGTAAATATGTAAAGACAAAGTATGTTCACTTACTTGAAAGTAATATCTGAAAGTCTTGCTGCAGAAAATATCCCAAATACAATGTCATCACCTCAACCAGGCTCTCACCCTTACCCAAGTGTGTATGCTACTTCCTGGTTCAAGAATAAACTGAGTATGGTGCTCCAAACTAGGACACATTTTTGTGAGTTGATGCCCATCCATGTAAAACGTCCCGGCGTCCGTGATAGGCAGGTCAAGCTTTTACACAAATACAGACAGGAGTATGTCCATTAAATGAGATGTTTAAATCTTGCTGGTTGAAAGAACATTCGGTGGAAACAATGAGGCGTGATTCAACACAACGGCAGTGTCAACTGCACAAAAAGTTGACGTAACAGAGGCCTAATTAATCAGGGTTTTTTGTTGTTGTTGTTGTTGTTGTTGTTGTTGTTGTTGTTGTTGTTGTTGGTTTTGTTTTTTTTGTTTTTTGTTTTTGTTTTTGTTTTTTGTTTTCTTTTTTTGGGGGGGTTGTTTGTTTTGTTTTGTTTTGTTTTTCCTTTTGTTTATTTTGTTTTTTGTGATAATGAAATCTGGCTATAAAGCTTAAAGTGACTGCCAAGAAATAGTGTTGTTGGGTCAACGTACTATCGATATCGTTAAGGCAAGGCTGAGACTAGCCAAAGCAACATATATGCAGTAAATCAAAAATAATATGATGTCTATTAAGGGAGCCCCCCAAGGCTACGATTTCTAGGAGGGGCATGTATTTTGTAACTCGTACTCCAACAGGCCATAAAGTGTCGCTAAACAAATCCTTAACCTCACAGAGAAGAATAGTCAGTTTGGATGACTTGAATCTTGCATGTAGATTTTATACACAGCATAGGTGCCGTACTTCAAACCCTTTTCCATATAATCTCGTAGATCTCTAGTTTCTGCACATGGATCAACCTTATATAGGTATAAACCCTTATTGGGTTCGGCGGAACCACGAAGCCGATTGTAATGTGGCTTTGCTTTTCCAGTGATTACTCGTCATAGCTTATTTCTTGCCGACGTCGACGACTTGGTTCGCCAGTAGAAAAATTGGGATCTATCTGACTTAAATGATAATTTATTTAATGACGCACCACTGGAAACATGTGCAAAGCTAGCTCTATCAAGTGACAGGTGACTATATGCATGTCAAAGAGACGAATCGCGAGAAGTTGAACCGGATATGCCTATTGGCCTGTGCATATCAGAAGGTCCAAGTATGTACCCATTTGTCCTGCCCGGACGAGGAATATAAGCATTGTTGCCCGAAATACCCCGACCAGTGGACAAAAAATATGCAAAATGGGAACACCTGCAGTTAACTGTAAACAAAATATATGTGCTCCATAAATAAGGGCTACACCCACCCCCCCGCCGTTCTGTTTTTATCTATTTATTTTTGTCAAGTCCAACATATTGGCTTAAGTACAGGAGTTGCTTAATGTCAAACCAGTAAATCACGCTATCAGACCTTGTCTATCAAGAGTAAAAGTTCTAGTTCATTGGCATACCGTATGCTTTCACTTAAAACTTTTCATTTGCAAAATATAAAGTTAATTCAACAATATCATTGTTTAATCTTCATTATCATCAATTTGCTTGTTTTGTATATGCATCATTTATAAAGTTCTTACCTAAAATGACTGAGGAGTGGACATTATTAATATATATATATATATAGAGAGAGAGAGAGAGAGAGACACAGACAGACAGACAGACAGACAGACAGACGGACAGATAAATATTACCGTCACCGACATATATCTCAATTTAATGCTTTGATCCAGTTACAGTAAGTATCGTTTTAAATGTAACATTCAGGAAACTTCCTATTTTATTGTCCATATTTCTGAGTCCATTTTTGAAATAATTCCTTTAGATTAATGCGTTATTATTTCTGAACACACATGTAATCTCTGAGACATGATGACAAATTAAAATCTATTCATAAATCACTTTTGTCATTCCCGGGCGACTTTGTGGATATGTTCCCGGCAGATTTTAACGGTACACAGGGCAAGATAGTCCTAATTTATGGGAACAGTGCACAACTGACTCTGTAGAATTTTGAATCTGAAAACTTAAGTTCTATAAAAAGTAGCAATTGGCACAATGATTTTGCTAGAATATGCTTAAAGACGTTCGGTACACTGGTCAAAAGAATTTAGAAATCTCTGGTTTTTGGTGTGAACCAAGATATTTGTAACAAAATGCAAGCAAAAAATTGGCATGTCACGGTGCTACTTTTGTCGCTAGGTGGCGCTACATGTAAGGACTACAGAAATTTGATAGCAAACATTATATATGTGGGTAAAAGCAAAAAAATAAATTAAGGATGCAAAAATATGCATAAAATAACTCAGTATGAGTGTATGCAATGTATATCAAGCCTTTTAATAACAAATATGTAGACAAAACATGCTGGAATGTGACTTTAAATTCATCTCGTCTTGCAAAAATGTATAAGTGCTCACATTATTTTTAAAGTTTGAAATAGACAATATATTTGCAAATCCCTGAAAAATGGTAGGGGGTTTCCAAAATATGCACTGATTTCATTCATTTACAAAAAAAGATATCATACGGTACTATTTTTTCCGCAATTGTGCAAAGAATTCATGCATGTTGACTTAATTTGTTCTAAGTTCATTGGTACAAGGTATCCATTCATTGTCTAACTTCGATACCATATCAATATACATGTATGTAGGTTAAGTAAACGGCAGTACGTCGTTAATTTTATATTCCAGTCATAATATATACTCTCATAGTTTTACTGAGAAGAGGCAAACATTTAAAGATTCTCTCCATAGTGCAATACAGCAATGTGGAAAAAGAGGTAAAAATAAGAATATCAAAATTATAGTTGCCTTAATACATTGTCGAATGGTAACACAGGAAGCACATTATCAAATATGCCTGTGCCACCTTTTGACGCTGGGGTATTACTGTGGTTCCCCCCCCCCCCCCCCCCCAGTTGGGACAGCGTTTATCGTACCACATTAACAAGAAATGTAAAGTACAGTGGCCAAGCCATATCGTTTTTAGGATTCTGTATTTTTTAGGGACAATGTTTTTTTTTACATTCCTCGCATACAAGTGGATCGGCCAGTACACTTAGTTCCACTATTCTACCACCTTCGTTCCAGTTATAACTGTCAGTGTTTACATGTGCATGTGGCATTTGGGGGGGGGGGGGGGAGCGTGGCACTTTCGACGGTTGCTTGGTCAGCGTTCGCTAATTGTGTACATGCGTTTTGGTCTACCACTGCCGTGTTTCGACGTATTCTGCCTTGTTTTAAAGCATCTAGTCCTTTGTTTTGGCATTTGTTAACAAACCGCCCATTCTTTTTCCTTTTCACTCTTCGTAAACAATCCATTTTTCTCAAACGGAACTTTGCAAAATAGGAAAAGCGAACAGCAGCTAGTGCAAGTATCGACAAATACCAGCTCTAACTGTATGGAGGCATTGGACCATAAATGGTTGCGCATATCGCGGTGTACCGAACGTCTTTAAATGAGCTGGGACATGGGGTCGTTAAGCAGGCGCAAAATATTTTTCCCAAAAGCGTAATAAAGTACAATGCTTTTCGTACGGTCCGAACAATATGTGTTAGCCTTTAGTTAGTGGGCTGGTGCACTTTGCGTCTTTCAATTACAAGTTCCATGCTGGTGCTCTGGTCATGTCAGAAACAAACGTAAACATACACATATATATATATATATATATATATATATATATATATATATATATATATATATATATATATATATATATATATATATATATATATACATATACATATATAGAAAATATATATATACATATATATATAGAATATATATATATATATATATATATATATATATATATATATATATATATATATATATATATATATATACATATATGTATATATATATATATATATATTTCCCCGGACGTTTATACTATTTAGTATTCATTTTTTATTTATTTTTTACTCTTAAGCAACTTGTAATTGGGTATATGGTACCAAAACACGCTTTACGGATTCTCAAAAAAATAACAGTTAGTATATGCAGTGAGTGTATTTCTTTCTAGACTAAACAAAGCGCATAAAGTAACCAGTAAAACATTATCCTCGGTTTTTAGTCGAGTATGTGTATTTTTAGCAGATAAACGGGCTTTTATTCCAAAGAACGACTAAGTCGATTACGGACATAATGTTATTGTAGAGACTCGGGCACATATCTAAAAATAAAATATCGTGTGTATCAAAAAAGTAAGATACAGTTTTGCTCCTACGCACGTTCAAAAATAAATCACGAAAAAGATCGCACGACTGCCCTCCATAGTGATTAATTTGTTTTTTCCTTTTTTTTTTATATTTCATTTCGATGCACCCTTAAACTGTATTAAGGTAAACTGCTCAAAATATGACCATGTTTGTTAGCACCCCGACTTCACCTGCACTGAAAGCCGTTTCTGTCCTGTATCCCTCATTTCGGCACAAACCGACTGCTGCCTCTATGATACCGATCACTTGAATACTTTAGGTAACGAAGACATGGTAATGAGTATTCAGATTAAATTTTTTGAAATATTTATTATGTACTACGTAAAACACTTACACAATACATCACCGAAAAGATCACACCATTCCCCTCAAAAGTAATTTAGCGGTTTTTTTATTTTGGTTTTTGTTTTTGGTTATTTCCTTCTGAAAATATATCTAGGTAAACTGCTCAGAATATGCGCATGTTTGCTAGCACCCCGACTTGACATGTGTTGAAAGTCGTTTCTGTCCTGTATCCCTTATTTAGGCACAAAACGACTCCTGCCTTTATGATACTGACCACTTGGATACTTTAGGTAACGAAGACATGGCAATGTGTATTCCATTTGGTTTTTAAAAATGTTTCTTAGTGTTCTACGTGCGTGCGATCCCTAATCTCTACATCCATGTGTTTGTTGCACACGAAATGAAGCATGCAAATGAAGCTGACTAGATTTCAAGATGATCCCATTTATGGCACGTAATACTCAAATTTACACATGTATGCAGGATGAGATCACTGGACGCACACGGTAGCTTTCCGTTTTGTTTCTCGCAGCGTGTATCAGTTTTTTCAAGCAATCCTCGCTGGTATTTAAAATTAAGTATAATTAAACTTATTTCAACAAAGCAGAGTATGTATTGGATATGAAAATGTTGTTCAATATTCCGAAAAGTAGTGCTTTTATGTTTGATAGCATGCTACGCTCTACCCGTTTGGCAGGTACCATAATATGATCAGACCAGAGAACATCACTACACTATCATAAGTAGCTCTCATATCAAGTAATTTAACAACATTTATCTGTAAAATTTATTGAAATTGTCGGCCGGGACCAGATATATTATCAGAATTAGAAATAAATGCAGCACCGCTAACGTTTAGCAAACTAATGGGTTCCAGCTCTAGGATGTGGTGGAAGTCTAGGCGCGCGGTCGTGATGGAGGGAATCCTGTGGCTGTAGCCGAAGGGCATGATCGGCCAACAGCAAGATATAATTAATTTCGCAAATGTGTTTTGGGTAAAATTTATCAGGGGTGATTCTATAATTCTGTTTGGCCTGTCAAAATATGTAGCAGGTATTCGGGAGGGGGGGGGGGGTTAACCAAGATGCCGTTTTACGTGAGTTAATTGTGAAACTTGACCCAAGTTAACTTCTTCGTAAGTAAATCGATTTTTTATATACAAATAAGTCTTTTTAAACGTTTATTTGAAATAAGACACATGAATGTGCACTTATAAAAAAAACTGTTAGAAAAGAATTTCTCTCTCCACGTTAATGGAAAGCAAAAAGTGGTCTGGTTAGGGCAGATGCTTAATATATACAACTGATATGTCATCTTATCTTTATCAGGTGCTTTTAATTTGCCAGGTATCAAGAATAGGCTCAGGCAGTTGTTGATGAAGCTGAAATGCAGTTCAAAATCATGTATGAAAGGGGATAGGGGAACTCCACGCATTCAATGACGCTTCTCCAGTCACTGAACAATAGCTCTCAAGGTTTGTTTTCTTGCCATCCTTCCATTACAAAGGGAAAGACGGAGAGAAAGAGAGAGAGACACAGAGAGAGAGACACAGAGAGAGAGAGAGAGAGAGAGAGAGAGGGAGGGAGGGAGGGAGAGACAGAGACAGAGAGAGAGAGAAAGAGAGATGATCATGATGCTTTCATCTTCACATCTAAAGTAAATTTATGAATTTAAACAAAAAAAAGTGACAGCATGTAGAATCTGCAAAAGCAAGTGAGTACATTTTATTCATGCCACTCCATGTACTTACAAAGCATCAAGAGGATAAGGAGGTCTGTCAAGAGGACTGCGATTATAGCTTTCCTTGGTGGAGTGTTTCAGGACCAGTGTTCCAGGGGATATTGTTAGCGAATTCAGAAATGTATGTACATATTTATACATATTTATGTTTACACAAATATGTGCAAATATATACATATGACAGCAAGTTTACAAAATCTGTGGCATAGGTCTTCATTTGGCGCAAGACGAGTCATTAAAGACAATGGTCCCAAATTTTAATTCAATAAATTTTACAGGATACTCTGAGCACAGTCATGTCTTCATAGACCAATCTTTCCCCAAATCAAGACCTACGCAACAAATTTTGCCAACCTGCTGTCATATATATATATATATACATATATATATATATATATATATATATATATATGTGTGTGTGTGTGTGTGTGTGTGTGTGTGTGTGTGTGTGTGTGTGTGTGTGTGTATTAGTGAATACAATGAACGTAACTGGGAAGGGCTTGTCCTGTCCCCATTGACAGAAGGATTGTAGATTATAAGGTGTAAACTAATTCAAGTCAAATTAAAGGTTCCAATTCCCTATCCCATCCTCGTCGCCATATATGTAGTAACCCCAAAACAGTAGTTTAAATCAGCAGCAACAAATTCCAAGTGCAACATGGAAGCCATACTTTATTCACCTCCCCTAATCTCCCTTACAAAAGTGGAGAGTTCCACAGACAGGTGGCAATTCCATACCAGGTGGCAGCATTGCCTAGCACACCATCACATACCAGTAACATGTATATCAGCATCTCACAACAGTGAGCAGCCTCAAGCTCAACGTTTTTTCCTTATACTTTCTCAATGAAATGGCAATACGGTGAAATCTTAAATGTATACATTTGATTGTCAAATATTAGAATTTTCCAAATCCGGTTTAACATCTCGGAAGCATGGTCTGCTTTTACATTTTACACTGGAATTCATATTATAAACAACTTAAACATTAAAACAGTATAGGATAATAAAATAAGTGTTTGTGAACGATTAGAAATCGTCTCATGAGTATTATTTGTTTGTCTACATTTTTCACAAATATGAAGTTTTGGTGCGGTCACCTTGTTCTTTCCGCCAATAAAATAATGATTTTCATCAGAAAATGTGGAGGCTTAATCTGTCAAAAATACATTGCCCTATGTGTTTAAAAGCGTAATGCAGTCAGAAATGAAACGAGGCAAGTGCATGTAAGTTCAGTTATGTAGGAGCACATATTCATACTCAACCAAAAGGAGCACGTTTTAATAACATAATGGAAATAGACTAATGTAATTGCAAAGAGAAATGTGAGTTTGGAGATAGAATAAATTTATTTTGAACTTTGTCTGTACCAAACGTCGTCTTGGTAAAACTTTTTTGATGGACATGACAGATCCATCAAAGTCCGGTAAGCCTCTAAAATTAAACCTTCATTATAATAGTAGCTGCCTAGATTGAAGTGCAGTATGTATGCAAGTTTAGTTATTCAGAAGCAAATATTCATATTCGACGAAAGGGCACACGTTTTAATAAAAAAGTGAAAAGCAATTATGTAATTGCAAGGAGTGATTGGGAGAAAAACCAAAATTGTTATAAACTTTACTTGTACCACATGACGTCTTGGAATTGCATTCGCGTGGACACGACAGATCCTTCAAAGTAAAGTGAGCCCCTTTAATTGATTTAAATATATTTTAGTGAAAAACAATCGGCCGACAGGCTCACCAGCCTATGTTAGGCTCACTTTAATTAAACCTTAATTATAACAGTTGTGGCTCTGACTCCAGTCATGCATCCAATTATATGCCGCTGATGGCGATCTATCATCACAAGCGCACATTTACCTACAGTATATAAATTATCAAATGTTTTTTGCTTACAAGGTGATCATTACTTTATATCCTCCTAAAATCAACCATCTTTATGGATATAACCCAACAAACTTTCTCAAATATACAATGCATATTTTTAGACAATCAAGGTATTTGAATAGTATATAGTATTTGGGTACATATAAAATATTATGTACAGCACGTTGGATTCTAAATTTCTTTTTGGCTTTTAGAAGTCTGAGTATGTAGCACAAACTTATGCTCGATTTCATTTTTATATTCAGTGATGAAAATGGAATTTTACTGATTTCAATTACTGCTTTTGCTATGTGTATTTTTCTAACAAATATAAAACTCAGTATGAAAAGATCAGCTTTGTCTGTTTTTTTTTTAAATATATCTTGGAAAATGATTTTATTAACAAGTTTCTAATTGATTTTTTCCTGTCATTTTCAGGCCAACCCTGCTAGATTGTTACCAGTGCCGAATGTTATTTTTATTGAGAGGTTTCAATATATTGACCTGAAGGAATTTATTCTGTTTGTTAATATAAATTGTCATCGGCTGCATCAAATAAAAGACAAAAACTTACCACGCGAGGAAAAATCTTTATTGCTTGTGCAAAAGATAACAAATGGTAGGTCTGGCACTGTTTGGTTCTTATGTCTTGTCAGTCACCTCAGATAACAACAAAAGACGAAAATAGGCCTTTATTCCTTTTGTGATATGTATGAATCTGTAACACAATAAAAACTCTGTACCTCCATTATGAGTCAGAAAGCACAAACAGCTCTACATTACCACTCAAGCATTTATTAAAAATGGTTCTGTAAAATCTTACCCATAATTACAAATGTCTACCCAACAATGGGATAAAATTTAAATACAACAAATCGCAGAGATTTAAGAATTACCTAAACATCAAAATGCACTTTTCAATACCAATGTAAAGAAATATATTTATTCCGACAGTTTTATTAAACAGTCTGTGCAATATGCGGACATGGACTGCAGTGTGCTTGAGAGAGATTTCTACTTTGCAATTTGACTGTCGTGTGCAAACAGGGTCACTCATTAAGATTTGGCTAAATGTTCCATGTCAACATTGGGATGATTTCTTCATATGCCTCATTTCAAGATTTTATCCGAGTGCCAACATTTATTAGATCCGGCATTTATGGCAATTTTCCTCCGCACAAAGCTGCAATATTTGCAGCAGTTAAATAATTCCATTGTTTTGTTCATTGATAATTAATGCATAGCAAAACGACGCAAAAATGCATACGAAAAGTAATGTAACTGAATTTGATCATTACATTTTATACAGTTTCGATACAGGTACAATGTGCAGGTCTAATTCAGTTCTTAAGTTAACCTAATCAGATACGTCAGAGAGATAGTCGCTGATTTCAACAATCCAGAAAACACACCACCACCGTTTTAAAGATCTCCGTGGAACTGTCTGTGTACAATGTTGAATCTGAAAACTTTTGTTCCTTTAAAAGTAGCAATAGGCACTCTGGTTTTGCAAGAATGCGCTAAAATGAGCTGGGTAACGGGGGTCCTTAAGCGTGTGCACGGGGCAAAAATATTTTTCCCAAACGCTTTTTAACGTACAAGACCTTTCGCACGATCCTTATCAATATGAGTCGGCCTTTTGTTGATAAAATGTGAATAGTTGGCTTTATTTACAAAGGTACTTAATATACCCCTGCGATAATCACAGGATATTACTGCAGTTCAACCAGCACTGGTGGTGCCCAAATGACTCCACCCCATTTTATTTACAATAAGCGCTCCCTCATAATTCAATTCTGATTACATTATACCTTTGCATGCAGTACCCATATGACTTCATTCATAGACAACATACCCTCGTAACTCTATACAGTTGTATTTCACTAGTCATGTTTCCACTTAGTTGGATTTAATCAAGAGTGAGCACATTCCCAGGTATCTGGAATGATTTGGCACAATTGTAATACAAAAAAAATTACACACTTGTTAAATATTAGAATAAGCTATCAGGCCAGGCATCAGAATGTCCTGAAAATTAGATTTTTACAGACTCAGTCTAATGTGAATACCAATACACTAAGCTAAAACTAAAAATCCAAAGCGAGTTTTATACTATGACTTATAGGAAGTATTGTTGGACACAATATATGCCAAAAAGTGTACGTTAATTTGTAACAAAATAGCTGGGTTTCCCTTACCATCGCGGCTTTTAAGTGCTGCTTACCTTTAGACATAGAAGTCCTCTAATTTCGCAAAGACATACGCATGGAAGATTTTTTTTTTTTTTTACTTTTGCTGGCTCTATAAATCTAATGTGTTGCATATTGGGCTAAAATTTAGCAAACAACTAAAACGGTTCTCAACTTAAGATATCTTCTCATCCAATTGGTATAAATATGACAACATTCTTTCTAACGGATTGATTAACATCTACCAGCTCTGTATATTCTCCAATTGCAAGCGTATTCTAACCTTCCAACCGATGCGTATTTGGCTGGTTGTTTGGGAGAAATATGTTTGTTTCTGCACTGAAAGCTGCGTAACATATCTTGCCAATAGCATTTATTTTATTCAAATCAATCATGGGCTTACGATATCATACAAAGAATAGAAATATGTTTATTCAGCACTGGATATTGCGTAACATATCTTGGCAATAGCATTTATTTCATTCAAATCAATCATGGGCTTACTACATCATACAAAGAGTATCGAAAGAAAAACTGAAGGAACAATATCATGTGCAACTATTTATTACACACACACACACACACACACGTGCTGCTAGCCTTCGACAAAGCAGGCCATATTCTGTTAAACTTAATGTATGCACAACTAAATATTGTATTAGATGGATTAGGTAAACGTTTTTTTTTCCTTGAATACATTATAATCGCACTGCCAGGATGGAGCTATGGAATAACTTTAATTTGGTTGTCTTCAGTTTTCAAGTACATTTAGTTTGAATAGAAAGTACAAATTGTATAGGTACAGAAGGGTATACACTTCAGTAGTATTTGACTAGTTTTGGTAATGCATGATTTTTCATGCATGACAGAAATAATGTTGCTCCTTAAATATGAAAGGTTGTCTTGTCAAATGAATTAACATATTGGTTAAATTTTCATCACTTTGTTTTTGCATTTTTGGCTGCTATTGATTTGATATATATGGCCCATGTCTTTTGTAATTGTTAGCTCGTTTCCTGTACAGACGTTTTTCTGCACACTTTCTCACTCCTTAGCTGAAGCTTGAAGATATCCTATTTCCAGTATTCTTCCCAATTCTAAAATGCCCTCAAATGGTTTGACTATCTCCAAAAGCCCCCTCAAGTGGAGTCAGTTGGATCTAACATGCCAAAACGGCCTGTAATTCAATCTCCTATCTGTACCAACGAGTTCACATTCATTTGACAGCTGTCTCTGCTCTGTAATATAATCGTACAGTGATAGTTCGTCCATTTGGGCGTATTTCCTGAAAACAAAGTTTTTGTATAAGTACCAGAATGTGTGTCCATAGGCTCTATAGATCCTCGTAGCCAATGTAATATTCTCTCTAAACCAAATGACATATAATAATCTAGATTGTAATTGATTTGATGATCGTAACTAGTTAAAAGTTATAGAATGTGGTTCCTTGTCCAGAGTTCTCCTTCCCTGGAGGTACAATAGGGATTGTATATTTTATAGTATTCATTAAAGGGAGTACCACTCTCTAGTGTCCATACACTGATCAAGCATGTATTCAGTACCGGATATACCAAATAGCAACCATTAATTTAGAATACACAGGATACTACAGTTTGTGTAGTTGAGTGTAATTCCAGCCAAGTATTGGGATTAGCACCAAATTTGCACTCAAAATGGAGATTCTGCCGCGTGCATATACTTCATTATAGGAAAACAATTAGTGAATTAGGAGAGTGACATAATTCACAGACACATTTGCAAAGAAGGCACATGATATTAAAAGCCATAAAGTTGGTAGATTGGAAGCATGATATCAGGGCACAAAGTTGATGGTTGATAAAGTCATTTATTGTTTATATACACAACGTTAGTACTTCAGGAGAATTACACTTTTAATGGAACCAGAATGTGTGGATAAGTAAGGTGAAATAATACACAGGCATACCGTTGGTGGATTGAGATTGCAGTACCGTTCATGAATTTAAAGCTGATAGCTTACGAGTATAGCATATTTTTTAAATCCACCAAGGGGGTTTGAAATTATGAAATGATGTAAAGTAGGTACAAGGTGTTACTATCGGCTCATTTTTGTTGAATGCCAGGATTATTGATTAAGGTGACTAAAACAGGCAAAACAATAATTATGGCGTAACATGAAAAACTTTCATTCCAAATACAGTCATTTTGCATTGGAAAGCTATGTTTTCCTGTAATAATTATCATCAACGGCAGAGACTTTTCTGTCTCTTGACTATGTATGTGCCACACAGTTTTCGCAGTGGCATATCAAATTTTCTACAGGCCTAATGTCATTTGAAAATCACAACGTCTGGTTAAATGTAGCAATGTTAAACGACGTTTGGAAAACAGAAGCTGCCAATTCAGACGAGTCGACCTGTTTAGTTTATGCATAACAAATTTAACTACAATAACTGCCAATGTTTCCTGTATATGTCGTGCAGTGGTTACAGTCATTATATAACATACTGATTTGAATATATGTCTCCAAACAGAGAAAAATATACAGCTATATTGCTTTAAAACATCTATGGTTGAACGAGCATTAACTAATGTATGGAGTCGTGTTATAAAAAGCCTATTGTGGCTTTAAGGTAACAGAGGATTTCAATTTGACAAGAGAACAGACAAAAGTCTCTCCTGCTTTGGCCTGTAACACCTTCACTGCAAGAACAATTTGCTACTGGGTTATAAAATAAACACACTTATAAATCAACAAACACACTTGTAAATAATGACAAATAATGATAATCCATACACATTACTTTTGAATCATGCGTTTTCCTGCTGCTGGTACTGCTCAAAAACTTGAAATTGTTGCGATATCCTCAAATCAGATATCATTTATTATAATATCATAGCAAGAATGAATAATCCTTCTCATTGTAAATCTTAACAGGGCTAAAAGACAGAATCACGCTATTATTTAATCATAGGCCCAGGGAGTCTATTCCTAGTGTTGTGCAAACTCAGTACACAAGTTCCCATGACATCACACAGGAGTCCGTGACAGGTGTCTCTGAAATCAAGGCAAGGCAGCAACAAGGCGTGGTCACCCAACAGTGGAACTTACTACGCCATGCTGCAGTGCCTGAGGTAATGTGTGAAATATTGGCAGGTCAACGACGCTTCACTAATACGCAGAAACATTTGGTGCAAGAAGTGAGGTAATGTGGCCTACATGGGAAAACTGATTTTCACTACTTTCATCCCTATTTTGACAGGATGGGAACAAGGCCTAATTTTTTACAAATACTTTAGGATGTTCATGTGAATAAAGGTACGAGGGACAGACTAACACTGCTAAAAAAAATGGCCATACGAACAGATGGCATATATTAATGTTTATACTGATAAGTGACACATTTGCAGCTAGAAAGGAGGTGACATGAGCAAGAAATTTCACTCTGAAATTCTGAAATAGAAAAATATCAGTCAGAAATGCTGCCACAATACTGGGCAGAATAGACAACATACATGTTGTCATAAGGTATAAAATCTGAAATGTGCAATGTGAAATCTTGCTTGGCAAGCTAGTAATACACCGGTCCTGTGCAGATGATCCAGCTGCATCCTTTCACCCCATACATTTGTGTCCTTTGTTGACTGCACAGTGCCTTCAGGTCTATAGATGAAGACATATCCTGATTTAATTGGTACATGATCTCCAGGATCAGGAGCAAATGATAGAGGGTACACAACTGCAACATCTTCCGTTGCAGTTGGTGAACATTAATGTAGCTCTACAATGCACTGGAAGCTCTCCCTACCATGAAAAAATGACGGACAATGTGTACTTCCTGTTAGCTTGGCTAAAGATCCAGCAGGAACCAAACCTGACCAAGCATGTACAGATTCTACAGCCAACATGCAAGTTTCCCCGTTGCCTGTACTGTTGTTGACATAAATACTGTCACCAGGATAGTCTGCAAAATCTGGTGGTTCATCCTCGATAGAGAGGATTGGCAATGGGGATATTGTGGCATGTTTTCCTGACTACAGTCTAGACCCGCAATCTGAAAGCTGATCTATGATGAAAATTATTTGTGATCTAGATGCTATCCCTTGTCTTTCAGACATTGACTTGTGTGCATTGAAGTTGTCACATAAATCATCAATACAGGCTTATCACATCTGTTTTTATCTTTGGGCAAAGTCACCACAAACAACCTCACCAGTAATGATATTTTTCCCTGGTTCACACTGTGGAAAATTATCAGTAAGCTTTGCAAAAGATCCAGCCACTGCCGAACCTCGGAAACCACCTGAAGTATCAGAAGCATTTACTACAGTAGTCAAGTCTTTAACTTGGATGCACTCTTTACATTCTCTTTTATAGCCTGTACAGGTGACTCTTCCTCCTGCATATTCATTTGCTTTCCACAAACACTTCTACAACCTTTAGAATATAGAATATATATATATTTACAGTACGTACTGGATCTCAGATGTAAGAATATTAGGCAATTTGTTTCTAGACCTCCCATGCCTTCGTTCATATGATAATGAATGAATGGTCCACACTCTTCTCCGACAACTTCTGTTGACATGGGGGTTCTTGATATGCTGTATTATTACAAATACATCGTGACTGCTTCTTGGTTTATGCCCTTGTTAGCGAGTAGAGTTTCTTCTGTAAGTTCCCGCCACCCCCTTGTTTCCCTCTCTTGAACATGAAGAGCTGCTTCTTGTTGGGGAATGAGTCATAATTTAAAGAGGATCTTGTCTCGTGATGCATGGTTTATATAAACAATGCGATCAGCTGCCATCATACAGTCTTCAGTGACACTAAATGTGCCAAAAACTATGCGTCAAATGACTGAACTTCTGTTTGATAATGTATAGTCAAGCCGGACAAGCTGACCAAAACTATAAAATATGTCCTGTATGCCTTGCAGTGCACAGTCAGTGAACAGCTACTTTGATCTCACTGTCAAAATGTGCATGGTATCCACTCAAGCAAGAATATCCAACCAGGGAATATCAATTCAATGGAAAATACCCCCTTCCAGCAGGTCAATTCAAATGTCTAATCACATCTTACAACAAAGAAATAAATTCAACGGCCCACACAACTAAATAGCCACAAAACTAACTGCTACATACACAGCTAAGTCAGACAAGCCAACCAAACTACAAATGCAATTCTGATCTGAACAAAACTACAGTCTGACTTGGCATGCCCCAAGTAAAAATATTTTTGTCTGAACTAAATTATTGTTTCATGTTTTAGTAACTAGTCTTATAGCTAACCAAAAATACGCTGCTAATATGTTGGAAATTTATGCACATGCGCTTTTCCTCAAGAAACCTATGGTTACAAATCAATTTATCTGACTGGAAATTATTGACAAAATGTTAAAATAGTGAAACAACATATATAAGTTTTTTGACCATGGGATAGCCAGGTCTGCCCAGCAAACCTCAACAGCAATCACCTAGCTGAAAATGAGAAACGCACAAACCAAGTGTACCAAATCCCCATTCGTAAAAAAAAAAGGTTCAATGCAGGCAGGCATGCGTGAATGGCATATTTGACATGGCCCAGTTCATTGTATCGATTGCAGTACAAATGAAGTACTGCATTCAGAGTAGTCCCTCATCTGGGACTGTACGTATGTAAGTCCACCAGCATCAAAAGAGCACCGAAACTATATATACGTTTTTCGACCATGGATCTGCCGGGTCTTGAACCAGGGACCTTTGACACCAATCACCTAGTCGAAAATGGCAAACCCATATACCAACTGAACCAAATCCCTATATCAAATCCTACAGCCACTACAATAATGATCCAAGTGCATAGACAACTATGAGTAAAATCTCCGAGATCAACTGCTGCAGGCAATAGAAGTGTATCTTTGCACGTCCTTCCAGCAAAGGGCTTGTTATGGGGCATTAAAAAATCATCTGTCTAGTGTCCATCCTCTACCTTGAATCTTTAAGAACCACTTTAGAAAAACAACCAGTGGATGTGTTACCAAAAAGCAAAACAAAACTTGATAGCACTATCTCAGCTGGTGAAATCTATGTCAAAGGGTATAAACTAGTCTCCCCGAAGGATCGCAACAGATACTATGGAGGAGTGTGTTGTTTCGTTGCAAAGCAAATTGAAGCAAAACCAAGATTGGATATGGACCACTCGGAGCTTGAATATATGTGGACTGAAATATGTGTACCCCACACTCAATCAATATTTTTGTGTTGTATCTACAGACCTCCAAACACATCTGTATCTGATTTCACTGACAATTTTCGTACTAGGTTAGATAAGCATGATGAGGAGAACATTTCAGGCTCAATGTATATTCTTGCTGATTTTAACATCGATGTATAAAAATCAAATACAAATCCTTCAACAAAACTCTTGCAGTTAGCTTCCACACATGAACTAAAGCAAATCATACATGAACCTAAAAGGACTATTGAACATTCAAAAACTTGTATAGGTCTTATTTTCACTAAAAAATCAAATGTCACAAGCTTTGGCGTATTTGATCTTGGTATAGCTGACTATGATTTGATTTTTTGTGTACTTAAAGGTACAATTCTGCATCCAAAACCAAAGTATGTACATATTCGCTCATTCAAAATCTTTGACCCAATCAAATTTGCAAGTTATTTAAGCCATATACCATGGTGGGTCATGAATATATTTGATTACATTGATGATAGTTGGGATTTCTTCACAAAGATATTTAATAAAATCTGTGACAATCATGCTCCCAGTAAGCCAGTGAGGGTAAGAGGTATACCAGCCCCATGAATTACAGACGATGTAAGAGAACTAATGTACCAACGACATTATTACAACAAAACAGAAAGTCAGTCGATGTTACAATGCATGACCATGATATGCACAAAACACTCAGGAATAAAGTAACTGATACAATTAGAAAGGCGCGTAGGGACTTCTATGATGAGATGATTTTAACAGACACTTCTTATTAAAATGTGTGGAAAACTTTAAAGTAGTTTCTACCTAGGAAGCAAACAGATGAACCCCAGTTTCTAGAGGTTGAAGGAGTCACAGTTTAAGATCGCATGTCCATCTCTAACTCTTATAATAAATTTGTCACTACTATTGCCTCTAAACTGGCCGATAAATTCACCAGCATTTTCACATGCCAGCTTCAAAAAGTCAATTACAAAATGCATTTCCAAGAGGTATCTGAAGATACTGTGTTACAGGGTCTGCAAAAACCACCAGTAAAGCAACTAGCACTGACTCCCTGCATCCAACTTTTTTGAAGGCTGGTGCGCATGTGCTATCAGGTTATCTAACATACTTATATAACCGTTCGTTACATACAGGGAAATTACCATCTTAGTGGAAGCAGGCAAAAGTACCTGCAATTCATAAAGATGGCCCAAAGGCAGATTCAGGAAATTATAGACCAATCTCAGTTATAAACATTGCCATGAAAGTGTTTGAAAGAATTGTCCACGATAAACTATATGCCTAATGCCTATGTAACGGAATACAATCTCCTGAACGTAAACCATTCGGGCTGTAGACCTATGAATTCTACAGCTACTACCCTAATATATGTAAATGCCTATGTCCTTACCAATATGGACAAGGGTTTGATTACCGGTGTGCGCTTTTTAGATCTCACAAAAGCCTTTGATACTGTGTAACATGAAATCCTACTGACAAAGCTTGAATATTTAAGGATCAATGGTATTGAACTATGTTGGTTTGGAAACTATTTATCCATGCAGACTGAATGCGTCCAATTCAAGAGGGGAATTGTCTGACCACATGGAAAAAGCCTATCGCGTCCCCCAGCGATCAATACAAGGTCCCCTACTTTTCGTCATTTTCATAAATGACATTCCCTCTGTTATTACAAATAGTAAGGTTGTATTGTATGCTGGTGACACTGCTATTTTCGTTGCTGCTAAATCGGTTCGTGACATTCAGAGGACATTAAATATTGAATGCAGCTATATGGGTGAACTACAACCATTTCACCTCAAGCATTAAACAAACTAAGTGTATGTTATTAGCAGGTTGTAAAAAACTTCAAGAAAATGAGAGATTGAATATTTTAGTGCACGGGAAACAAATTGAACAGGTCGACTACTTTAAATATTTAAGACTATGGTTTGACACACAGATGTCATGGAACAAATATGTTGAAAATATTTGCAACAAAATTTCACAACGTCTTGGTATTCTCAGGAGAATTTCCTCATTTGTGTCAAAATATTCGGCATTACTCCGGTTAAATTCTTGATATTACTGCTTTTTATTACTGTGACGTCGCGTAGTATGACTGTTCTACAAAAAACCTGGACTTGTTACAAAAGTTCCAAAATGAAGCAGCAAGGATAATACTTTCTGAAAGTCATAGAACGAGAACTAGGGATATGCTTAAGGAACTTCATTGGACTTATGTAAGGGTCCGGCACCAATATCATCGAGCTACTTTCTTGTCTCAAGTATTAATGGCAAAACTCCTACCTACTTGAGTGATGCCTTTAAACCAGTGTCGGAGGCCCATGGACATTTTACAAAGCAAAGTAAGGCAAATCTGACCATCCCTAATACACAAGGCAAGTCAGGCCAAAGAGCGTTTAGGTTTATAGGTACCAAGAAATAGCTTAAATGATAAGGTTAAAGAATCACCATCCCTGACAGTTTTTGAACCTGTATACTGTAAAACGTACCATGACTAAGCGATTTGACGTTTTTTAAAACTGCATTATGACTGTAAATTTGTCATTAAATTGAGAAAATTTTTAAACATCATTGATGTTTCATCATCATATCACAATCTTTTAGTTACTTTTAGTAATGACGCTTTCATACTTTTTAATTTACTTATTGTTCATGTACATTGCAGCATATTGTATTTATAGCAATTGATGTAAGAGTGCTAGTTTGCATCCAGGGCCCCTATGGAAAGCAGTCTGAGTGTTGATCAAGGTAACTCTGTATGTATAAATAAACAAATATATAAATAAATAAACAAACAAACAAAAGAACAAAAGAAAAAACCAAACAAACAAACAAACAAACTAACTAACTAACTAACTAACTAACTAACTAACTACCTAACTAACTAACTAACTAACTAACTAGCTAACTAACTAACTAACTAACTAACTAACTAACTAACTAAATAACTAACTAACTAACTAACTAACAAACAAACAAACAAACAAACAAATAAATAAATAAGTAAAGTCAAATGGTGCATTGGTCACCCCAATCACACAAGTGCAAAACAATGAGCTTTCCAAAACAGGTTACCCGAAGTGTCACAGTTACTGTTCAACCAACCATGGACAAGGCTGTGCTCACAAAACAGCCAACACTACCTCTATGCTGAAACAAATTTCGAATCAATCAAACATTGTGCTGAATCTGAACAAACCTTCACCAGGGCACTACTTACATCTTCCAAAATACTAATTTGCATGAGTTACAGCAATAACTCTTTTTTTCTTTTGATCCCAGACAAAATCCACAATTAAAATGAATTGAGACTCCAATAAGTGAATTTAGAAAACTTCCACAGGTGAAACAGACAAATCTGAAACCCATGACAGAAAATGTACAAGATATAAAGTTGCAGAAAATCTCAATCTATGTAAAACAGGAAAAATCATCCCACTTATGAACATTGCAAGATCATACCTACTTTCCTCATGCTGTCACAATTTATCAAAAAGTTTATGGGGATTTTGAAAGCAAAAATGTGTCAGTACCCAACCCAAAATATTGTTTAAAGGATTTTCTTTCCAGTCCCAGGATTTTGCCAATGGTGTATGTGGGTCTGCACTCACAGTGTGTTGTCTTCAAACGTTGTGTGTTTTTTCCGTTATCTGGTACCGAAAGAAGTGAAATATGTTTGTATCTACATAGTATAAAACAATCGGGAACAGAAGCATTTCCAGATTGCCACAATATAGGAGATCAGAGATTGTGTCCGATAGTGGCACTGGCCACAGGGCTGAAACTCCAAGGTCGTCTTTTTTCAAAGTCTGTCCAGCTCGGTGGCATAATTTATAATATGCTTAAGGTACTATATACAGGCACTGAAGTACTGCATTGGTTGATATTGTTCACACCTTTGGGGTGATTACTGGCTAGGTAATGCCTGTTGGGTGATGTGAGCTATATGGAAAAACTATTTTCATTTCACTAACTTAATGGTTGAATGATGTGACACTGCAATTAGCTACTAGGGCATCCACAACTTTTAATATTAGAATAACGATTTTTTGTTATAGTGAAATGAAATTCTAAAGAATAAATTTGCTTATTAAACACTTCTTTGTTATCCCGTAGAAATAGTATTGATAGATACGCAAACACAAAAAGTGGATTGATATCTTAACTCTACCCAAGATGCCAGCCTACCTAAAATTCATTATTTTTATAATTGGGACCATCTTAACACGAAACCAACTTATTTGTTTTATATGGCGCAACACCACTAGAAATTAAGCTTTAGCTGAAGTGTTACAATTAGCCAAAACTATAAATTTGTAAAACTAAACATACCTTGGCAACAGCTGCGAGAGAAAATATTATTTTAAGCTGAGCTACTGTCATGAAAACCATTGGCAATGGACTGGTTTGTGCTCCAAAGGCATTCTTACATGTTTATGACCATACCAAAGATGGAATACACCTCATGGCAATATGACATATGTGCTTTAGAGTCAATGCCAATTTTGAAGCTTTGATGTAAGTTTTGCGTCAGCTTTACAAATAAAGAAAGCCTAGGAGTTACGTATGTGAAGTCACACATTCACTACCCTCAAATATTAATAGAGCAGAAAGCAATCCAAAGTGTCCTTAATTTTCGTTCAACGTAGCCATCGTGCATCAAAATCAAGACTTATTGCATTGATATGCAGTAGGTATGGCAAGAAGGGACTCGCATTTCCATTGCGAAGATGATACAAGTGTGTCTGTATTCTGTATAAGGAAAAGCATTTAGGCTTTGCTTAATAAGGATATGATAAAAATTCATTTGTCCGCACGGAAGGAACATTTAATTCCGTTCATCTATTCTACCAAACCATAACTTCAGGTCGTTGGCTCAAACGTCCGCTAGTTTTTAAATCCATCTTGTGTTTTGTCTGAAAAGACAATGTGTAGCATCTCCTAATTATTATAAAGGTGGTGTTGTTTGCATCTTAAAGTCAAAACGTTAGAAGGATTATCAAGCACATGTTATCATGGCTGCAGTATGGTGTAGTATAGGCAGTGAAAATATCACGACTGGAACTTTAGACAAACAATTAAAAAATTCTTAGAATAGGTGGCCTTAAGAAAGTCAATTGACCAATCAGAACCAAGCAGACTGAATTCGGAGGAGTTGGTGGCTGGTGTACACCTTAACGTAAACTTGTTTCATGTGGATGTAGCGCTATAATGGATATAAATTGTAAAAGGTTAATATGTTGATGGAGCTGACCTGGAAATACCAAACGTGTCTTTAGTGCCAATCTTTTCATCTAATTGTTTAAATAAACCTTCACGATTGTGGCAAATATGTCAAGTGTCAAGACCATGTGCAAATATTAAATAAAAATAGTTACATGTCTAGGTATTGAATCGCACAGGATCTATATTTCCATTTGGTTTAAAAGCCAAAGCACGTCAGTAATAAGTGAACGTCAAGGAATGCGGTATGGAATTCCTTAGTATAACTGTTATGTATTTGCCATTTCCTACAGTGACCTGGCTTATGGAGATACGGATGCTCTCATCCACTCAGTGAAGCACCTTTAGTCTGGCCAGTGGGAGGTCAAACAGTATGATGTCCTCATGTGCAATGGATTCAGTATTCATTCTCAAGCAGGCTTCTACTTATAGATTGACCCAGCCTCTTTTTAAGTTTGTGGTGTCCTAATAAATTCTTCGTTAGATGCAGCACATTGCATCGGCCTTGCGTAAGATACAACAGTTTCTTTCAAACTTCCTAAAACTGCATTGATGTTCCAAAACAGCCATATTGGTATGTTTATGCTACAGTCAGGGGTCATGACTGCATATGCAGCCCCTTCATTGCTGGATTATCTCTGTATTATCAGGTCTGATGATGCCCAGAACCCAAGTCATACCCTCATTCTGGCAGTCAGTTCGGTTCCTGAATATATATATATATATATATATACGATACCGTTACTTCATCACATCAACCATAAAGGCCTAGGATTGGCAGAAAGGCCACCTTGTCAGAGACCCCTAAAAAGCCACTATGTTGATTGACGAGGACCAGTTAGGAATACGGGAGATTTTTACACCACAGGGATGGTTATTGAGGTTATCGCATGTCACTAAAGTGCAAATTAAATAGTTAATAACAAAAACATGCCTTTCCTGGGTACACTACGCTTTGATCTAAACAAGGTCCTTCTGTTCGGCAGTAGTCAGTTTGAATTTCTTAAATCCTTGGTCCAAGAGGGCTGGCTTTCCACATCATCAGCATTCTAAATGATGCTGAAGGTCATAAACTTTTGATAAAATAAAGTTTTAAAATGCAACTTGCTTATATACCAAAGCTAAAGGCCATTTTTCTTTTGTTATTGTTTACATGGAATTTTACATTGGGGGAGCAGTCACAGACTCGGGCGGGTCACAAGACCACCATCCTGGAAATACTAACTTTATTTTGATTAAATTATACATTTTACGATGGTAAAGGATTCTCTTTTGTTTCATGGAATACTTATTGTAGCTCATCATAATTGTACAGTTAAACGAATCCCAAAGATGAAGTTTGACTGGGATTCTATGTAGTTATCATATTACTGATAGAGATTACGTGAGATAGCAGAGCCCATTTGGTTGTAAGCTTAGGAAATCAGACTTCGACGAGTGAGTGAACATCTAAACACAGTAAATCATAACCCGCCGACACAAACTAACAACCCAGGCAAGGGTGGGAAGTCAGGGTGGGCACGTAATCTCTATCAGTAATATGATAACTACATAGAATCCCAGTCAAACTTCATCTTTGGGATTCGTTTAACTGTACAATTCTATTACGTCATCCATTACTTCAGAGATCACGTGAGACTTCAAAGCAATGATGTACACGAACACCAAAAAACAGTTCAACTGTTTAATCAATCCAAAATTTGACATAAGGAAATGTAGTCGTACGCTTATTCAGCATCAACTTAAGTTGACAACACAGCATTTGAAAATGCATTATCTTGTACAATAGTCTTATTATAGTATTTTGCAAATGTGCAAGACGACGACCAACCTGCCGTCGACAAGATATGTTCAACTGGTACGCAATTTGTCTTTGCCTTAGAGCATGCTGCTGCTCTAACACTATGCGCTTTAAATTTATCTGTGTCAATACCAGCACTATTCAATACAGCCTTAATCCACCTTCCAAGAGTGTCAGTAGTCACAGCTTTATGAGGCTTCACAAAGCTCACAAAAAGTTTGTCCTCAGCAACCCGTACACTGTCCGTACGTTGTAAGTATTCCCTCAAAGTAGTAACAACACATAAACGTCTGTCCACAGGATAAGCACAAAGCTTCACACATGGTGTCTTATATCCTTGCCTACTCTGTTTTAATGGTTCGGAAAAATTAAACATATATGATGACTTTCCCGTCACCATATTAGACAGACGGAGCAAATACAAAGTCTGTAATCTAGGCGCTGCTACCAACGCAGTAAGCATAACCAGTTTATAAGATAAGTCTCTGAGGCTCAGTGACTTCGCTGGCGACAAAGTTCTCACATAGGCAAGAACTTTCGAAACATCCCAAATGTCTTCATACCGCGGCACAGCCGGCCGCTGGTTATACATCGACTTCAACAGTTTCACAACCAAAGGATGGTTACCGATAGTCTGTCCAGATTGTAACACTATCAACGACGATAAATCTGATCTGGCTGTGTTAATACAGCTATAACTTTTGCCCTGATCAAACAGATCTGTCAGAAAGTCCAACACAAGGCCTATATTGGCCTGATATGGATCTGTTTCCCTCCGAGTACAAAATACAATCCATTGTCGCAAATAAACCTTGTATTGTTTTTGCGTGCCAGATCGCCATGCTCCCATAAGGAGATCGGCAACCCTGTCCGAAACTCCGCTGTCCTTAAATCGTTGCATGAGAGACGACAAACCATCAGGCGTAACTTGTCTCTCAACGGATGAAGTTTCGTTGACTGGGGTATCGTTAACAGATTGTCCATTTTTGGCAGTAATACTGGACAGTCGATAAGCATCTGCAACATCTGACTGAACTACACCTGGGTCGGCCATACGGGAACAACCATCACTCCTGATGCCCTGTCGCTCTGTATTTTCTGCAGGCACCGACCAATCAAACTGAAAGGCGGGAAAGCATAAAAATTATAATCAGACCAAGATACAGAAAATGCATCTACAAACTTTGCGTCAGGATCAGGTTGAAATGATGCAAACTCAGCCACTTGTGCATTAAGTCTCGTTGCAAACAAATCAATATTCGGCACACCCCATTTATCTGCAATTTTACCAAATATATCTTTATTCAGCGTCCAATCCAAACGCTCATGGAAAGGTCTGGACTCAAAATCCGCGACATTTTGACATCCTGGCACAAAACATGCAACCACCCACAAGTGGCGCTCCCGACACCAGTGCCAAACAGCTTTTGCGATTTCATTGCATTGAGATGATTTCACACCACCCATATTGTTAATATAAGCAATGGCGGTGGTATTATCAGACAAAATCTTAATCGTTTTATGCGTCTCATTAGCACAAAAGCTCTTTATTGCAAAGAAAGCAGTCTTCAATTCCAGATAATTAATATGCGACTTTCTTTCTTCATCATTCCAACGACCGCCTATCTTACTGTTTAAATAGTTTGCACCCCATCCCTCAAGGGACGCGTCTGAATTCAAGATGATATCAGCATCTGCTTTTGAAACATCTCGCTTTTGTGAACTTAGATTTTCTATCCACCAAGTCATATCAGACTTCATTTCGTCCGTATCTGGCATCATTTGATCAAAATCGCCCCTAGATTTATTAAGAACCATAATTTTCTGTATTTCAAGGGAACGATAGAACAATTGGCCATATTCTACTCCAGGAAAACTCGACACCATTAAACCAATAACTTGTGCAACATTACGTATGGAATCTGTATTCCTATTGCTTAACCTAACACAAGCTGAAATAACCCGTTCAATTCTTACACGGGTGAGTCTCACTGTCATATTTGTAGAGTTTAGAATAAACCCAAGGAACTCCATTTCATGAGATGGATCCGTTACAGATTTGGGAAAGTTCACTATAAATCCCAGAGAGACAAACAAATCAATTGTGTCGTGTAACAACTTGATACATGATTCTTTTGATTCAGCTTGAAGATACGAATCGTCAATGTATCCCAATACAATATGACCCATGCTACGTAACGTTGCATAAATAGGCTTTGTTATTTTCGTGAACAATCTGGGTGCCGATTTTAACCCTTGCGGAAGACAAGTAAACTGGAACAATTTTCCATTCCATATAAATCTAAGGTATTTTCGAAAGGCTCGATTCATTGGTACAGAAAATATGCATGTTTCAAATCCACCGAAGCCATCCAGCAATTGGGTTTCATTAACTTAATTGCCGACTCCAAAGCATCCATTTTGAAATGATGATACACAACAAATTCATTCAGATCTTTCAAATTTAAGATCATTCTAAGTGTACCATCTTTCTTCGGCCGAACAAAAATTGACGAAATGTATTCATCAACACAGTGATTTACCGGCTCAATAACATGCATCTGAAGTAACTTATCTACTTCGTCATCAATTGCATCTTTTTCTGCACCACTGATCCTAAGCACTTTCGGTCTGTATTGTTGTTGTGGCGCTATGCCATCGACAAACTCTATGCCACAATTTTGGATGACATTAAGAATTTCTCGATCGTTGGTAATATTTTTCCATGCTTCCACAAACTGTCCAATTCTACCGCCTTGAAATGAAGTGACACTTACCTTCATTCTTTCAATTGCTTGTTCTGTTTCTGTTGTCTTTGGCCCGTCTTCTGAGCGCCTCCGCCCGTAAAGCCCTTCTGGCCTTGGTAGTTTAAATAGCCTTTGTTCCACTGCCACTGGGACTGACCGGACCAACCACCTCTACTTCGGCCACGCTGTCCTCCTCTCGAGCCACGCCCAGGGTAGCCTTTGCCCCTCGAACCACGTGTGGCAATACGAACACCAACCTTGTTGACGTCCGAGATATCTTTAACCCTTTTCTCTACATCATCTCCAAAAAGTAACGTAGAATGTGGCACTGTAGAAGAACACAAATGTAGGTATTCTGCCATTAATTCAGGCTTGACTAGCTTCCTTCGTCGCAGACAAAGGTTATGGAAACCGTGTCCCAAAAATGCTAACGCCTTGGTTCCCAAATCCAATGTGTCGCACGAAACAGTGGACGGCAAGTCATTTAACATTTGTGTGACCAAAATCCCGGCCTTCGCCAAGCAAGTCTGTGTAACTTGCATTTTAGAGTCCATGCTTGACGTTTGGGCTTTCACAATGTCCCAAATAAGTTGATTAAGCCGCACATTCGTGAGAGCTTCACAGTTTTCTGGTCGGTGGACATTGTCTTTAAATTCTTTGTACTTTTCTTCAGACATGCCGTCACAAAACACGCTGTTTACCAAAGTCGCCAGTTCATTGTCAACTGACTTCGCGCATTTTTCCTCTGTGCGAAAACATTTGGCAAAGTCAGCAAACCTTGACTCAGTCAACTCAGAACCCACACTCGTCTCAACGCCAGTGGTTTCAGTTCTCTGAACTTTATTTGGAGGCTCACCGTCGACCACATCGCCGGTTTCTTCCTCATATGCATTACCAGTATCCTCATACCAGTTCTCCTCCATATAATTCACTCTATCAATGACAACATTGATTTTCTCCTCCATGCGTCCCGCAAAATCAACAACTTTGTTAACTTTGTCAATGAACGACTTGTCCACACACACAGTATCTTGTGCTTTTGAAGTACCAGGCTTCACCACAGTACTACATGTATTAACTGAACTTTCCGCGGAAAGTTCAACATTCTCTGCACTTTTTTAACTGCACCTGGACTTTTCCTTTTGCCTGTTGGCTTGTTCAACATAGCGTCTGCCATAGCAAACAACTACACTGTCCACGACAGTTTGTCACAGGTACTAAGTTGGGAAAGACAAGCTCACAACAACGTCCGTCCTCGACGGCGTAGAGTAATGCACTGATTTCCTAAGCTTACAACCACATGGGCTGTGCTATCTCACGTGATCTCTGAAGTAATGGATGACGTAATAGAATTGATACTAGGATCACAATGTTGGCCAGAGTTTAACTCATGCATGATATCTGTACTTTTAATTTCGTCATGAAAACACTTGAGGGACACACCATCTCAACTTTCGACCTTGACTAACTCACGCTGTCTATTCATCTTGATTTCTGAATCAATACAGATAAAAGATAGAAAGTGGTCGGATAAATAAGATTAAATGATACCAGACTTGTAATATTTTCCTGGTTCAAGAATATTATAAAATAAGCTATCTATCAATGTAGCTGATCTGTCCGTACACCTAGTTAGGAGTGGTAGTTTTGGGTAAAATCCATTGCACATGATCGTGTCAAAGTATTCTGCATATTTCAGCCCTAAATTCATTTTCAGTAGATGTATATGAAAGTCTCAGACAATGATCATGTCTAAAGGGTCTAGAGATTTTGCCTCACGTGTCGGACCTATATCATTGATGAACATTTCTATATCTTTATTTCTATTTCTGGGCGTCCTATGAAAGTTACACAAAGTGATTTTTTTACTCATATCATTCAAATACATATCAATGAATTGGTTTCCCCAGCTTGTGCAGGTACTTTACGCCAGAAAAACATTCATTTTGTTGGTAAAGGTCTACAAATTGGATGATGATGCTGGAATCTGACTGTGGTTAAATAATGACACACTGAGAGATGGGTTTGCAGAGCATTGTTCACACCCAGATGCTCGCTGGCCAGCTTGATGCAATGCCGTCTTGTTTCATCTCGTTTTCAGCCTAGAGGTCTTGTCACTCCATAGATGATGATTGACCATTTATGCTTATGCATTTGATCATGAATAACTTTCATTGCCAAAGCAGTGGTAATGCCTTGCACTTTATTGGACAGTATTTGCAAAAGAGTGTTCATTACAGAAAGAAGGCAATCACTATAGAACTGAAACCAAACTTGTCAAACAGAGAACTGATGGATTAGTTATCAATGGCTTTTAGGGAATTATATCCAGTGTAGTCTGTGGGTTAAACCCGAAGCAGATGGAGACTACACTTTAATTGTGGCAATTGAGCTACCATCAAATTATTAATAACTGTCGCTTTAAGTCAGCAGCTATCAACAAATTTATGTGTCACATTGCTTTTCACGAAGGCATGGGTACTTACGTGGCAAGAGGAATGTGACTGCCAAATGTTACAAACTGGAGCTTCAAATGTCTCCTTTTAAACAGTAGCAGGATCCAGGTGGCTGTGTGTGTGCTCTTACCGCTCTCAGATAAGAGCATTTGGAGGGAAAGCCTACCTTTACCTTGGGTTAGTTCTATCAATGCTACCACCAAATGAGCATAGTATCTGGACTGATCAACATTCAGTGTTTTTCGCCACATATGGTTTATGCACGTATGTTACCTCTCCAGCTGCAGTATCAGAAATTAAATTATTATGCTACATCACTGAATATTGCTATACAATACTTATTTAGAAATATACGACTTAGACTGTCAGACTTATACCTAGACTCATCATACTTTTACCTCACCAAAATAAGGATAGTGTATTTATAGAATGATAGTAGCTGGGAAGACTCCCATTAAGGCAGGACACGCCACTATCATGGAAGCCACATGGACAGAAGGATGAATAAAAATTGAACAAAAATAAAATGAACATTTAAGATACGATTGAGAATGGGTTACATAACATGTTCAATTCTGTTTCTTTCTGTGATCCAGGTAAGTGAAATTACATCATCATTATAGAGATAAACTGCGGAATGGATAGCAAAATAATTCTTTATCGCATATTACAGGCATAGCGGTTTGGCTCTGAGGAAACAAAAGAGTACTTATCAATAAAATACATTTTTGTTTAAGAAGAAAAATTAGATTAACTATGGATCTGTACTTAATCATTCATAGTAGTGAGAGTTTAAAGTGTCCACTAACTGGTACCCTATGCAACTTTTTGTGCCAACAAGTGATAACCCTTAAAAGATCTTATTCCGATTTCTTGTAAAATCTTCATGAGTTAATGCAGCCTGTTGCATGGATAAATCGTCAATAAAATATACTGGTAATTGTTTTTTAAATAATTTGTAATACAATTTTTAATTGCTGGTGAGTCAAGATATCCTTTAACTTTAACATTTTTATTCTTTAAAAAGTGCTTCTGTATGTGCAAGATAGTTACTCTGACTAATTAGTTGTGTCCTTTTCTTTTGCTGGGAGGCAAGTCTGGTGTTTGTGTGTCTTCACGCTAAGATACCATAATTTAAGTGTGGTAATGTAAGAAAACTATATACAGCAGCTAAAATATTTGTGGAAGGTAATCTCTACGCTTGTACATAGTGCAATAGTCTGAGATAACTTTGTAACAATTTTGTGTGTATGAGTGTTTCAACTGAGGTGTTTCTTGAAAGTTATACCTTGGCAATTACGTTTATTAACGCAATCAATTTTCATGATGTCTATAAAAGTTTTTGAATTGGCATAGATTTTGAGGATTAAAAAAGCCCATAAACTCTGTTTTCTCGGCATTTGAGAACAGTTTATTTAGTTTCATCGAGTTTTTAATTTTTAGCAGTTCTTTGTTAATGTTTGAGGAAACATTTTGAGTATAAGCACAGTTTTGGAATATTTTAATGTACTCTACGTCCTTAAAAGTCTATTTAGCGTCCATTACATGGACTTATCTTGCACAGGATTTTAATAATCTGCTGGTCGACATTATGGTCTGCCATGATTTAGGTTTCCATTGGCCCTTAAGAGTGTCACAAAGATACAAAGTCACACTGTGGTTACATGCTTACCTATAACTGCTGACATTCTTTGAAAAATGTGTGTATCCTTTCACCAAGGAATGCTTAGCCCATATAAGTATAATGCTGAGATATAAAGGAGATTGATTGGCTACCAGCAAGCCTCAGTTCCAAGCTATGCCTCAGGCTGTGACGTCACCAAGATAGACAAATTCAATATGGCAGCCACGTTAATAATTGATGTCACGTACAAATAAGAAATAGAAAAATAGTGGTACAAGATATATGCTATGATCTTTTGCCGTTATATATCATCTGTTCCCAGATATAGATCAACATTGAGGAATTTTTCTGGTCTAATAATAGGTCCATGGTAATCCAATATGTCCAATGAAATTTTATACAAGCAATGTGATGAAAAATTGGTTTGACAATAGTCAACCAATATTTTCCTAATAACACGACGTAGGTCCAAATAACAAGAGACACTCTGTTGACGCAACCAACTTTGAATTTCAACCTCTAAAATCCGCCATCGTACAAAAAATCTACGTTTTTTACAAAGCCCTACTTTTGTCTCATGGGGTCTCTGTCAGGAAATTTGCACATAAAAAGCACTGCCAAACATATAGATCAGTAATGGGGGGGGGGGGGGGGGGGCGCAACCCTTTGTCCACCTTCCAGGCAAAAGGAAAGGAACCCCAATATTCCATATTTAGGGGTTAGGGCCCTTTTGATTATGATGAAAATTGTATAATTTGCCCTAGAATGCTCATTTTTCACAACATAAAATATCAACATCAAAGTATAAAAGTAGGCATAATCTGTGTTATTGAAAAAAACGTTATATTGGATCAGTTGTCCTGGCCCCCTCAGTACTTATGATAAAATGAACTGTGCTGTGTTTAAAAAAACGGAGTACTTGAATCTTGGTAAGTTAACCAGTGGGGTGTTAGGTGACAGAAAACTAGTAATCTTACCATTAATCTGGACCCACTAAGTGCAAACTGTTATGTAAGTGATAAATCAATTATCACATCCCTTTCATGTGATCCGAAGATGAGATGTAAGTAAACAGAGGGCTGGTTATTATGCATGGTGCCATGGGCAAACGGACTCTGTGATTGGCTATTCCCTCAAGATGGCTGCCATTTCCGAGGTAACCAGAATTACCCATTGACCTTTGCTCGATGCTCACGCAGTATTTTATCCAGTTTTACAGCATTCTGCAGGGCATGATGGAAGAGCATATAGTACAATATGAATTAATACAGAATGCATGAAGCCTGGTTTTGGCAGGGTTATAGCAAATAAACTTATACCCTATTTTATCATTGTTTATGTCTAATTTCAATGCCGATAATTTTTTTCAATATTATTCTATGTTGTAACTACAGAAAAATACCTTAATAGGATATGTTCGGGTAAATAAACATGCATTTTGAGATAAGTGTACCTCAGCACTCACAAATAGCACGGACAACGATGTACGAATGCTTCTTTGTTAACATCAGCCCTACCCAGATATGCAACTGAGAACAAAGCTGCTGATTTGACCCTCCATTTCGTATCTCATTACATGCAGTTCACCATCTAAACTCTATGTAGAATCGCTGCTTGAAACGACCTGTACTGTAGCTTTCTTTAGTGTCCTCATATTTGGCGAATTCATGTAAGCTCATAACGTGTGTCATCTCGATCATTGTACATCTTTGGGCCAAGTGACACCATCACTGCAAGCTCAATCTGTCATTTTTACTCATTGGGCCTCAAGACTGGCTCACTTTGTCAGGGTGTTGATAAATATTAGTGCTGAACATGTGGCCCAGTTTCCTGCTGGTGCAAGCTGTCATCCTTTCTCTCAGTGTGAAAACAGATGGGAGGCACCGTTAAAGTCCGTTCGCTTGTGATCCCAAAGGGTACTGTTATGAGTCATAACAAGTTTTATTCTTCAAAAAAACGTATTCGGATCACAGGAAAATTTTGTGGTCATTCCATTCGCTCAGGTGCAGCCATATCCGCTGCTAGAGCTACAATACTGGATCAGGTGATAAAAATTCCCACTACACCCAACTGGTGTGTAGGTGCTACATTGAATGAGAGATCTTCTTGCTTGGTTTACAGACTATTTACATAATCGTTTTCAATGTGTGGTCATTAACGGTCAGTCTTCCAGCTGGGGTAAAATTTGTGCTGGTATGCCGCAAGGTTCTGTTCTCGGTCCTCTCATGTTTCTGATCTACATAAATGATATTGTTAACGTTGTCTGTTCTAACATAAAAATGTTTGCTGAGCATACATCTCTCAATTTGACTGTTGATAATCCTGTCACTGCGGCTCGAACTTTGAACATGGATCTTTCAGATATTGGTCAATGGTCTAAAGATTGGCTTGTCACGTTTAATGCTTTGAAAACAGATTCAATGCTCATTTCTTGAAGGGCTAACAAACCTATTCATCCCCCAATCGTATTTCAAGGTCGTGTTTTGAGGATGTAGCTCAACATTAACATCTCAGAGTTACATTGCGCTCTGATTTAAGATGGTCAGACCATATCGCTGACATATGTAACAAATCCACCAAATTGATTAATATTATGAAAAGTTTGAAATTTACATTGGATAGGAGAACACTGGAAATTATTTATGCTTCTTTCATCAGGCCTATTTAAGAATATGGTAGTCAAGTATGGAGTAGCTGTACAGCTCAAGATGAATAGAAACTTGAAAGCATACAGCTTAATGTTACCCGAATTGTTACTCGCGCAATGTATGGAACCAGCAATGCTAAATTATATTAAGAAACTGGATGGTTAACCTTGACTAAACGCCGGGAAATTTCAAATCTAACCTTTATGTATAAATTGGTTAATAAAACTTGTTCTGGACCCATTATGTTCTATTCTTTCCACTGCTTCTTTTACCGGAACTCATACCTGTGCCATGCGCCAACAATTGGACCTCCCTCACTTCAGAGCTCGCACCGACCTTTTTGATAAATCTTTCTTTCCATCAACCATTAGATTATGGAATCAACTACCTGTCGAAATACGGAAGTCAGACTCTATCCGTAAGTTGAAATCAAGCATAGCCCAACCAGTAATCAGAGCCATAAAGTTTGAGGAGGTGTACAACTTTGGCAATAGATTTTTAGCTATTCAGCATACACGCCTACATTTGGATGCTAGGCAATTGAACTCACATCTTGTCAAGATTGGCCTAAAAAAGACCCCAAAATGTTCCTTCAGCACACCTAATGAAGATTCTTGCCATTACTTTTTCCATTGCCCTAATTACACTGTTCCCCGCTCAAACCTTCATACTTTTATTTTACAGTATGCTCCTTTTCCGTTACAGACGGACTCTATGGGTCCTCTAATTGTTCTCTTACGGAAAATATTGAGATATTCTCAGCCGTACACAATTACATTTCTGTAACCGAACGTTTCAAGTCAGGTGTTGGTTGATTGCTGATTACTTGCACAAGTATTCATATTACTTTATTGTTTATATATGGCACAAACAATATACCAAATTCTGCAACATGTGTAAATATATATAATTATTGTTATTGACATTGTGAATATTATACCTTCCCCCCCTATCTGTCTTGTCGGCGTTTTGTCCTCTTCTTCATGGTTTTGTGCGTCTTGTGCTGTCCTGTGATATGTGTCCTCTTCTGCGAGAGGCATTTATTTTTTTCCCAATTGCATGTAATCATTGCTTTTGTATTATCTTTGTAAATTTAGTAAATAAAATATGTTTAAACCAATCCATTCTTTCATATCAGAATGATAAATATTTATATATAATGTGAGGAAGTCCCAAGACGAATTCTATCTGTAAGGTAAATAATTATCACTATCATTGAAGTGCTCCAAAAACTGTTCATACCAGCAGACACTTCTATATGACCACAGTAACTAAACCAAAATTCCTGCACTTCCTTCAAGCCTTTAGACATCAGAACCGAGAATTATTTAGTAGAGCAAAATTGGAACCTGCTATGAATTGAAAAACATTAGGAACTTTTATGCAGTTTTGAAAAATGAGTAAATGTGGGATAATCGGCATGTACATCAAATTTATAGGCCAAGCAGAGATTGAAAGTGTTGAAGTTCCTTCAAAATAATATCTCATGATTATTTACTTTTCCATACATGCGAACTTGAGTTGCTCAACAGGGCTAATTCGTCAATGAGAACCTTATAATAAACTGTGTACATATAACAATAATATTACTGGATGTTTTATCAAGAGGTATAAAATATATTTACCATACATCTCTTACAAGCACTGAACAATTTAAGGGTTTGTCAGAAAAGAGTCTGGTAGTTTTTTTCCTGTAATTTGCGCTCTGTTTGTGACAATGTGCCTTAGTTGACCGATCTATTAATCTAAGGCAGAAATATCAAAGTTGTCCTTCTTTGCCAACTGTTAGCAGACTCTTCAACAGCTTCCAGAGTCATTTCTGGTCTTTGCCCCAAGAAATTTTGTGGCTGACAGTATTCAGGCCCGTTGAACTCACATGGACACAGGTATTTGTTTTGTTTATAGTCACCTTGAGTAATTTCTTTAACGACTTTTGTGTTGTTAAATATATTGGAGGCAATAGTGTTTGAATATTTGTATTAAATTTCATGAGCATCACAATCAAGGTATGTCAAATTCAGAGTCCCTGCATTTGAAATTGATTAATTTATGCAAGTAATAGTTTTTTGAGTCGGTGTTTTTTGTTTGTAATCCCTGTCATTTCCTCTGGTAGTGAGAGTATGTAGCATTTGGATATAAGGCTATCTTGGTGAATCATGAGTTCTTTGTGATCTGCATTTTTGTTTCTTTGTTTTTATTATTCAAACGGCATTAAGTATACATGCAGTGTACTGGTAAATTATTATTAAATAATTGACAGCCTTTCGGGTTTTGGATTGGGTTCCAGACTATGTTAGACAAGTTTCTGAGTCACGTGTTCTGTACTTGTTTCACCTTCTTCTGTATTCTTTGTGTGTTAACATTTAAAAAGAGCGCGAGCCTTACATCTTTAGCATTGCTGCCATTTGCGTCTTGACTGGTGGGACCGATCGATTTCTAACTGGGGTTCCATGGTTTCGGACCCGCCACATGGGTCTTGTATGTCAGGTAAAGTTGTAAGGTTTTTCCTTCGGGATTGCACATGTATTGAGTATACATAGTTGCTGTAATGCCATTTTTAATATCGAATTTAGGAAAATAAAACTCTTCGACTCAATCTGTTTGTTGTCATCCTTCGGGCCAGGGCAACTGGCCGGCAGCGTTTACAAAATATTACAGTGAAAACAATGATAGTGAGCAGTAAAGGTATTATAGTACAAGGGACGGTGCACAGGAAGATTCAACGCTGTGTGTGTGCATGATAAGTCGCAAGTTCATCGTGACCTTAGTCATTCTGTGCCCAGTGCACTTTTTGGTATAAACGTCCACTGGCTATTCATAGCTTTGTGCTACAGATTAAGTCTGTCACCTTCAGTTTCCATGTAGGCGTGTTTGCAGCGTCTATTCATGTGTTAGGGTAATTTTGTGTAGTGTATCAACGCCTCTATTCACCGATCCTTGCAAGTCACCAGATTATCCAAGGAACGGTTCACATAACACACAGGACTCTTTGGAAGGAGCGTCAATAGGACTGTATTCAGCCGTAAGTTTATATTTTATTATTATTATTATCTTTTTTTTTTGACATTTATATTATTGTCAGTTGGTTGATAGGTGCATATGTTCTGCATGTTTATACCTAAGCTGTTCTTTGGGTTTTGCTTGCTGCCATTGTAACAATGAGTCTCAAGGATGCAAAGTCTGCCCGTCAAGTCAGCAAGACCAAAGTGACTAAGTTAGGAAATAAAATTTCTACAGTTGTGATTGAGTGCGAACAACTGTCCGAAACTCCGGATCTTATTTCGAAATTCAAGATTGCTTTTGCAGAATTTTCTAAAGATCATGAAAAAGTTGTTAGGCTAGATGAGGAGAACGCGTTGGATCATGAAATTTATTATGATCACGTAGAATCAAATTATTTTAAAATTCTGGCAAAAGCTCAAGATTCAAAGTCGGTTGAAGCCAAAGCTCCCTGGTCCCATAGTATAGTGGTGGGTCTGTTATCTCTGCCAAAATTAGAAGTAAAAGTTTTTTCGGGGGAACCTCTGAAATATCCTACCTTCATTAAATCTTTCAAACCTAGCGTCGGGTCTTGTAGTGCTGATCCAGATATTAGGCTGTTGCGTTTATGTTTTATGTGGTCTACCAACCTTGCTCTCTCAGTCCTGTAACTGTGGCAAATGGCAGCAATGGTTATTGAAGGAGCGGGGTTCCCTGCACGTCCGATCTCTGTCTGGGTTCTGGTTGTCTGCCAAGAGTGTCTCTTATCATCGCTCAACTCACCAGAGGACAGCACTGATCAATGTACCCTGACATAAGCACCACACTCTTTCCCTACATGAAGGAGGGAGCCATATACAAAAATTTAACTTTAAATTCCACAAACATGGCCAACCTGATTGCCTAGAGTACCGCTAATTTGTACAGATATTAAACATGCTCCAACCACCTGCATTCATACTTGTAGAAATTACAATTGATCACCTTATCTACCACCCAATTTTAGTATTACACACATCTAATGAAAATGTATTAACATACACATTTCAATCCGTATCTCAAATCTTTATTGTTCCCATGTTTTATCCGTTTCTGAAGTCCATATCAATCACATGCAGCATTTACCATTAATTCCACCTCTATATATGCAAACCCAAACCCTTTTGAGTTCCCTTTATTTCTGCATGTTACCCTGAAAAAGAAGATTAAACAATTAGCAATTAGCAATGTACAGAATTATAGTGCACAGCGGCATCCGTTAAATCAGATGAATAACTTCTAAAATGTACATAACAATCTGGCTCATATTCCACTTCTTTTCTGCTGCAATCTCAACAGGTTGGAGCCAGGAATCTGTCTCCACCTTCAATTTTTTCCCTTTCCTTTCCCCAAACTATTCTGTTCAGGTTGGAGCCAGAAATCCGTCTCCACCTACAGAACGTCCATCTCCAGCTACTAAGCTCTCAAGTTGTAAAATTGACAAGTGTTGAGCCTAGTGACCTTACATATCAGACTCAAGGGAAGATTTTTGGCCTTGGACATGGCCTTAGCCACCTCTAACAACATTCCTGGATTGTTAGACTTGGCTTTCCCCTTGAATGCAGGAGGCAGCAGGAACGGAGCATCAGATTCTAATAGGATCTTCTGCAAAGGTAGTTTGTCCACTACTATCTGAAGGTCCACATTGTCCACTAGCAGGTGAATCCGAACATCACATTAGGAAATGCGGTGACCCATTCATCTATCTCCTCCTGGTTCCCTACGAATCAGTGGCAGTGAATGGAATGACTCTTATCTAGATGTCTCTTAAGTATGGCCACACACCTCCCATGAGCCCCTTCCCCTCGGCAATGTATCACTAATGGTTTGTCACTGGTCTTTACCAATGGCAAGATGTTGTCTAGCAGTGGCTCTTGACAGTCCTTGTCTTTCTCGCTGACCCCTGGGCTGGTGTCGATGCCCACCTCTCCAATACCAACCATGTAAGGATCTTCCAGATACCTCTGTAAAATCGCAACATCATAACGAGGTTTGAATCTACTGGCAAACCTAGGATGGAAGCCATAACTAAATCTAACTCCGTGATCACGAACAACTTGTTCTCTGATTGCTGCTCCTGGCCATCTCCAGGAATAACAGTAGTTCGTGACTACATATTGGATACTGAATGGCTCATCCACTACAGACTGTGTGTCCAGAACTTGCTGCAGACTCGCACAATCAGTGTCTCGCAGCAACTCCGCAAGGTGAAAATGCGAGTCTGCGATATTATATACAGGAGCTGTAACATGTGGCAAGACTGTCTGCAATTCCACTTCCACCTCCAGATCCTTGAAAGCTGCTCTCAGATCTTCACCAAGATTGCTCAGCATGCAACCCAAGACTCTCCAGTGAAATTGACTGGTGATAGCGTTTGGTGGAGATAGGCATTGGTGCTTAGTGAGCTCCATGCTGCTATGCTCTTCGAAGCTATTCCATAAGACTCAATCAACCTCTGTGACAACAGCTCCAAACTTTGGATACCATCCGTTCTCTATGACATGCCATAGCACCTCCTCATAGCTGGATTTCCCTAGTTCACAACACCAAAACTGAAGCATGCCTCTCATCAGTCTAACCCACAAAGCCAATCTCTCCTCTGTAAATAAAGGCTCCTGATGTGAATGTTTCGCGGTGTGTTCCAGAATGATTTTATATTTCTGAGTTTCTTGACATCCACATACCCAGCAGGCAGTATCCGGCACAATATAAAAAGGAAGATTGATTTGGAGAACATGTCGTTTAACATGGACATCTCACTGGGGACAAATTGGGCAGGCCCTTAACTTCTTTTTTTTCCTGCAGCAGGGACAACAAGCACCTCCTCCTCTTGTTCGGCTGTACCTGGTGAGCTACTTCCAGTTTCATCAACCAGAAGCCATTCAATGTCAAGGTCGGAAATAGAATCCATCCTATAGTATACAAAAAATAAAAAAAGTAAAATAATGAAGTATGCAGGTGCAATATATATATATATATATATATATATATATATATATATATATATATATATATATATATATATATATATATATATACACAAATGAAAATGATTTTTCAGGATCTGTACCTATATGGAAAACAGAAAAACCTTCTTAACCATAAATACAGCATAAGATCATTTTCTTCTCCCTGAAAAACATCAAATATCATATGTACATATGGAAAACAGAATGTCCATCTTAACCACGCATACAAATTCACAATTCTGGGATATGGCTATTGTAGTCTGCACCTATGGAAAACAGAATATCCGTCTTAACCAATTGATAGAGAATGAGCCCTACAAATTTATATGAACTAGTGATAGTCCCATAAATACATGGGACGCTTAACAGTTCAGCCACCCCTTGTGGTAATAGCTGGGATCTGCTCCTCTTCTGAATCAGACTCTGATGAAACAATATCTTCTGGCAGAGCTGGTTCTGCTTCTTCCAACTCTGATTCTGAACTAGAAGAGGTATCAACGACATCGTTAGAGGGTGTAGACTGGGAACTAAACAAATAGGACACATTGTTAACATCCCATTGATCCTCTGGATCCTGCTCATCCTGATCATATGGGAGAGTACTATCCAGATTAAGAAATTCATGTCTCATCCTACGAAGCCACATTGGTATATGCCTATCCTCACAAATACGCAGTCTGTCGTGATGTACCACTATTTCTCTCTTGCGATCTCTGATCTTATAGAGAATAGGCGACAGCACCTCTGTCACCAAATATGGCCCTGTCCAAACGGACTGCAATTTGCGACTCTGGCCCACTTTTGAAGCTGACCGTAGCTGGTACACTAGATCACCACTCTCAAATGTTTTTTCACACAATTTGAGGTCGTAGTCCCTTTTCTGCCTAGCCTGGGCACCCTGTAGATTCTGCATAGCCAACTCATGCACATGACACAACCTTTCCTGTAGCTGTGAAACAAACTCTGGTAATGTTCCCCCGCTCTCTGAAGAGGGGAATATACTAAACATAACATCTACAGGCTTCGTCACTTTCCGGCCCAACATAAGCATGTTCGCTGAAAATCCAGTCTGTCTATGAACCATGCTACGTATAGCACTGGCTAGAATGGGGAGATCTTCATCCCATGAATCTTGCCCACCCTGCAAACAACTTTTAATTGTTTGGAAAATTAGATGATTATACCTCTCGCACTGGCCATTTGAACCAGGTCGGTAGGGGGTCGTTCATGTTTTTGAGATTTGAAGTATGTTACATATAGATTGGAAAATATGGCCTGTAAAATTTGCCCCTTGATCAGTATGAATCTGTAATGGGCACCCAAATCTAGAAATAAATTCATAGACCACCTTGTGGGCTATGCACTCCGCAGTCTGGTCGGGCAATGCAAAGCATTCCATCCATTTAGTGAATTGATCTACTAACACTAGAATATACTGGTTACCATTTTTACTTTGAGCTAATGGACCCAATATATCAATATGAACTCTCTCGAGAGGAATGCCTGCATGGTACGATTCTAGGGGAGCTTTTTGCCACATTCGAGGTTTTTTGTTCTTGTTACATTTGGCACAAGTTTTCACGTAATCTGCAACATCCAAGGCCATTTTGTACCAAAAGAAAGACCCCCTGAAGTTGTGAAGAGTTTTAGTCTGACCAAGATGCCCAGAACTCCGAACATCATGATTAAGACACATTACCTCTTCCCTCAAAGATGAAGGCACTACAAAGCATTTTTTCTGGGTGTCTCCCTCAAAAATGTGAAGCAGGACGCCATTTTCTAACTTTAGTTGATCCCTGCTAATCCAAAGATGCTTTGTTTCTGCCCCTGACAACCATAGTTCTGCATTTGATGGTGACTGACCCAACTCAAGCCATGTAATGACTTTACCTATGGCTGTATCTGCTAATTGTGCCTCTCTGAGCTCTTCTGTTGAGTATTTATCTGCCCAGGTGATGGCAGAGGCATCCTGTATAACAGAAGTGATTGATCAGACAGCAAGAGGAACAACATCATCCGAGTCAGATTCAAACTTGGCCCATTGCTTGTGAGCACTGGTACAGAATGCACAACCTCCACATGGCAGATCTTGTAAAGCTGAACCTGCTTCATAACAGTTACAGGACTCCAGAGTATCTGGTATTCGGCTTAAGGAATCCGCATTCACATGATTCTTCCCCTTTCTATGCAACAGGGTCATATCATATTGCGAAAGCTCTTCTAACCACCTAGCCAACTGCCCTAGGATATTCTTGATTTTCATAAGCCATGTAAGACTGTTATGGTCTGTTCTTACTAGAAAAGGGTGTCCCAGAAGATAATGGCGATATTGCCTCGTGAAACGAACCACAGAAAATATCTCCTTCCGGGTTGTACAATAATTTCTCTGGGCAGGAGTCAATACATAGCTACCATAGCTGATTGTTTGCTCTATTCCATCTTGGACTTTGATCAATTCACCTCCAATGGCAAAATTCGAGCTATCACAATCCAGGATAAACATACCCTCCTTCTGGGGAAGTGATAACATTGGAGCACATATAAGTTTTTGTTTCAAGGCCTCAAATGCTTCTTGGTATTCTGCCTGCCAATCGAACCCTGACTTTGGTCCCGTAGACCCGTAAAGGCATCTAGAAATTTCGGCAAAGTCCAGAATGTGTTCCCGGTAGTAATTGACAAAACCAAGAAACGATTCTACCTGACGGACACTAGATGGCACTGGCCATTCAACTACTGCTGAAACCTTGTCTGGATCAACAGAAACTCCGTCACCCGAAACAACCTTACCTAAAAACTTAATTTCTGTTTTGAAAAAGTGGCACTTTTTTGGCTTAAGTTTAAGATTATGCTCCCTAAACCTCACAAGTACCTCTTGGATATTCTGCAAATGCCCGAAAGTGATTTTTCCCACTATCACACAGTCATCTAAATTGGCCAAGGTCGTTTTCCAGGTCAGTCCTCGCAGCACAAATTGCATTGTTCGTTGAAAGGTGGCTGGTGCCCCACACAATCAGAAGGGCATGCGACAATGCTCGAAGAGGCCATATTTAGCCATAAAGGCGGTCTTGTGACGGTCCTCTTCTGCGATCTCTATTTGATAGTAACCGCATGCGAGGTCAATATGGCTATAAAAAACACTACCGCTAAGAATATCAAAGCATTCTTCTATCAGCGGTAAAGGATACGCGTCTTTATTGATCGTTCGCAGGTTTGTTTCCCGAAAATCTATGCACCAGTGTACCGAACCATCTTTACGTCTGACAAGCACCGGTGCCGAAGCCCATTGGGAAGTTGATGGTCGAATAACTCCATTATCTAGCAATTACTAAAGATGTTTCTCTTCTCCAACTTCGAAACCCATGGGAGTCCTACACATTCGCTGCCTAACAGGTGGTGTGTCTCCAGTTGGAATATAATGTTTAATTCCTGAGAAACATCCCAAGTCATGATCTCCCTTAGAGAAGACATCTTGAAAATCCAGCAACAATTCCTGGAGTTTTGACCGCTGTTTTGAATCAAGGTTATTGCCTGACCTTGCGAGCAAATACTTCAAATGCTCTGGAATATCGTCACACCTCTTACTGTCTACTGGCCCTAACTGTCTCACCTCAGTGACCTCCAACTCACTGTGATTTCCAATATTGGGACTTAACAATTCAGAACTTGAATCTGCGGTATCTGGATATTCCGACGCCGCGAAATCAAGCACACTGATTTGCGAAGTAGCTTTGATTACATCAATGGCAGTGCCAGAAAGGTCTGTCACTACTACATTGCCTGAAACCTGCGGGCTGTCAGAGATAGTGATATCAGAAAACTCCGGCATCACTCCTTCTGAAGATATAGCATTTCCCACCCAATGACCTGCCTTGAGACAAATAAACTTATCAGTTAAGTTCATAATACTAATGGGGATATGCTCACAACCCCTGACCAGTATTGATGGAATCAATAACCCACTATGATCCCCAATTGGTGTTATAACATAATCTTGTCCCTTTTCCAAGGCGGAATTACAAAACGCCTGCTTTACACTGTTAGGTGGGAGAACAACTTTCTTAGACAGCATAACCTTAGAGACTGTAAATTTTCCTCCCCAAGTCTTTCAGTTTCAGCTGGAATTACTTGGTCTTGGATATGTAAGATATACTTCTCTAAGTCAATTTGACATTTGTGGGATTTAAGGAAGTCCAGGCCTAATATCATTTCATCGGATATGGGCGCGACATACATGTCCCAATGAAAATTTTGCCTACCCATGGAAAATAAAACTTCCTTAATTTTCCTTGCATCAATAGTGCCTTCCTTGGCAGCCCCTTTGAGATGAACCTCTTCCACAGTTTTATAATTAAGTCTCAACTTGCGGTAAGCTTCAATGCTTAAAACTGTGACTTGAGCTGCAGTGTCAACAACTGCATTTAATTGTGTGTTGTTAATCATGACTGGTACTATCATGCTGTCTTCAGATGGAATTGACCTAACAGTGACTAACTTTTCCCTGCTGGGACTACCTTTGGATTGAATCAGAAATCAGACTCACACAATGGTTGTCCACTAGCAAAGCCAGGTAAGGTTGAGCTTGGTTGAGTCAGTAACTCCGACTCACCACCAAGTGATATGCTACTCACATAAGAGGAATGAGTCAGCAACTCCGACTGAAAAGAATCTGGTAAGCTATTTACAAAATGTGAATTGGGTGATGAAGTATGAGTCAGCAACTCCGACTCAAAAGAATCTTTTAAGCTATTTACAGAACATGAATTAGGTGATGAAGTATGAGTCAGCAACTCCGACTCCACTTCCAAAGGTAATGATAATGGATCATGGCCCCGCAAGTTGGCAGGGGTCGAAATTAGGCCATCATTTCCGACCCGAACTAGTTTGACTCCTTTCTGAGTCTTGTTGGAGTAGGTTTTGGAGATTTAGACGGGGACCTGGAGTATGCGTTCGAGCTAGGGCAATCCTTAATCATACGGCCCAAATTGTGACAGCCCTGGCACTCTACCTTTGACATGTCAAAAGTTTGTGGAGTCCCAGGGGTTGAGACAATTGGCTGGTTTTTCAGCAATTCCATAAGAAATCTTTGATTTGACTCCACTATGGACTGAAAAGCCACCTGATTTTCCTTTAGGACCTTTTTGACGCCTTTATTGAAATCGTCGATTTTGCTACTCTGATTATGCTCCCAGCGGACTCGTGGCTTGGGAGAGAACTGAACGGGCCGAACTAATGCACTGTTGTCCTCCTCTAGCTGAGGAACACGGAATCTAGTTGGCCCATAGAGTATTTCTTGACTGTGAACATTTATGTTTAATTGCTCAAGAGCCTGCTCTAGATTCATGGGCGACCTACTCATAACCAGCATGGCCGCATCTTTATGCGTGGTGGCTTGAAGAAAGGCATAAACTGCTAGGCTCCCAATGAACACCTCGTCCGCTCCAGGATAGCCATCTGAGGCAAGCTGTTGTGCCCTTTCGGATAATTCCTCTAGGCTTTTCCCTTCTAATTGTTTTAGGTTTTGCAATTTCCTTCTAATGGTAACCACCGGATCTCTCACACCAAACCTGCGGTTTAATCGGTGAACTAACCTGCTATAATTTTCCCGGTCACCCACACTAAGAGTTGCATAAAAAGATAGCGCCTTATCCGTAAGTGATGCAACTAACCAAGTTAGGCAAGTGTCCTCTGACCATTCATATTGCTTCGCCATGCGTTCAAAACACAGAAAAAATGGCCGCCAATCTGCCTTTCCATCAAAAGTTGCCGGCTTCTGTGGCTTCGGACCAGCGTCTGTTGTTGCTTTGTGTGGCTTCTTCTTGTTCTTCTCTTGTTGCTTGTTACTGCGGTTTCCAGTTTTTGTTGTACCCCTGTAGACGCCATTTGCAGCAACCTCATCATGCTTCCGAAATAAAGGTCCATATTCCCAGCTGACCTCTGGAGGAGCTTTCATTTGAGGACCTGTACTGTAAGATCCTAATAATTCTCTGATGTCGTCGTCATCGTAAGGCATATCTCCATCCGTATCATCCTCTCTTTCAGTATCATAAGTAGGTACATTTGAGGTGACCGACCTACTACTAAATATATACTTATGCTCCGATGGGAATGGAGGGGGATCATGCACCTTCTTAATTGCAGGAGGTAAATAGCCGATGTGTGGACAGGTGGTTGCAGCATTCTGTTGTTCCACCTGCTGCATTCTGCTCTCCAATCTAGCAGTGGCCTTGCTGACTTGATCTACCTCTTGTTGTATAGCTTGAAATCTATTTTGCGTAGCTTCTTCTTGCTGGTTCAGCAGTGAAGACATGCTTAGAATCTATCTATCATGGCTCGAACTGAACATCTCCATCATACGCAAACGCAGAGGTTTTTCACCAAATTATATCTTCTCGGCTGCTATATGAGCATCAATAATGCCAAGAATAACTTTGTCTTCAAACGACCTTACATTGTCTGGAGTAAATTTTCCTCCTAGTTCCTGTTTCTTTTTCAGGATTGCCATGGCACTTGCATCACCAATGTACTTAAGCTCCTTAAGCTCATCGGCTGTTATGTCATTAATGTACAATGTGTTTAATGGGCCTTTGATGTCTGCCATCTTGAACAATGTATGTGTGAAAGGTATTTGATATGTATGTCAAAATGGACAAAATAGGGGAATTTCACACAAAATATCAAATGTGTAATTACAAATAATTCAATAATGGCTAGGATTCCATAGGGAAAAAGAACAGCAAAGTCCATATATTAAAATTGATCAAATATAAAAAATGTCTATCAAAAAAGAAAACAGGATTCACAAGTAATGTGAGAAATGAATTCTGCATCAAGGTTGAAAATACACAACATTAAAATAAATTATTCCTTCTCTTTGTTTTGCTCCTTTATGTCGCATAGGTGTAAGCCACAAACAGCTGTTTAGAAGGAAAAACGCATCAGCAAAAATGAAAAATCACTGGGAAGTGAATGAATAATTTATGCTGAACAGCTTTTGTATTAACAGTAGAAAAGAAAAAAAAAAAAAACGAAATACAAGCAAACAATAAAAAAACGATAACTATAACATTTCAAGGGGAATTTCCCACAAAATACACTGCTAACTGAAATTACTGATTCTATATAAACAAAAAGAATTTGAAAAGTCAGTAGCGTAAATGCAAGGTGAAATAATATATAATGGTGGTCGCCATGACGATACTCATTTGCATATTTGATCGCGGGAAATGCGAAATTTACCACCACTGTTACCAATAGTATTTCCAATGAAAACCTGCATTAAATTAGATAATTTGGATCAGAAATCCGACCCAAACCTACTGTGTGAATTAAAGGAGATATTAAGATCAGAAATCCGCCCCTAAAAACCTACTTTTAAGACAAGGAAAGTCCGTGATGTTGGTGACGTCCACTTTTCCACATAAGAACACAATGGTGGGTCACACAAGTCCACATTCAGCAGGAAAATCTGAGCAAATTCTCCAAAAAATCGGCATGGAATTCGATCACTTCTGACACCAATGTTGTATGTGGTCTACCAACCTTGCTCTCTCAGTCCTGTAACTGTGGCGAACGGCATCAACGGTTATTGAAGGAGCGGGGTTCCCTGCACGTCTGATCTCTGTCCGGGTTCTGGTTGTCTGCCAAGAGTGTCTCTTATCATCGCTCAACTCACCAGAGGGCAGCATTGATCAATGTACCCTGACATAAGCACCACATTTATTCCAATTTCTCGCAGGAGAGGCGTGCAAATCAGTTAGAGGTTGTTTGTTTCTTGGGGGTAGCGATGGGTACAAAACTGCCCTTTCTACACTTGAAAAGCTGTACGGGTCTCTTCACAGAATCACGCAAGATGTAATTAAGCCTTTGCGTTCCCCTAAGCCAGCGAAATCATGTAAAGATCTCCGTCAACTAGCTAATGAGTTAAGGGGGGCTTTCCAAATTTTGGATAGCGTTGGTTGCTTGGCTGAAATTGACAGTCAAGTTATATTGGTTGACATTGTATCGTGATTATCTTATTATGCACAAAACCGCTGGAACAAGGCTGAACTTAAAAACAAAAGAGAAAATGGCAGTTATCTTAAGTTCAAAGATCTTGTGAGCTTTGTGGAGTCAATCAGTGATGAATCATCAGACCCAATCTTGGGTGAAAACGCACGTTTGGCCAGGCTGCATAGAAGTAAACAAGTTACGTCCTATGACGTGCAGGCTGATACCTCGTCGGAATTATCTAATGACCAGACAGAAAGTGGGTTAGATCGTGACTCATTCAGCTCATAGCCACTTTGATAGTGAATCTGACCAGCATATTTCGGCTAGCGCTGTCAATGCTGCTACTGTAAAGCAGTCTAGCTTTTTGGGTTCAAATGTCAGTAAACCTCGCCAATATCCTCCATGTACAATGTGTAAAGGGTCACATTTTGTGGCTAAATGCAATGATTTTCGGAAGATGTCAGTCCGTGATCGTATTGCGTTTGTAAAGACTAATGATCTGTGCCATAACTGCTTGCACGGTAATCACAGAACGTTTGAGTGTCAAAGCAAGAATAGATGTTTTGTTTGTGGTGCGAAGCATACATCTTTCATTCCCGTTGATAATGTGACTTCTGATTGTGCTAATGATGCAAACGATTGCCTGATCCCGATTGTTCAAGTTAAAATCAATGATAAGCTTTGGATAATGGTTATCCCTTTCTGGTGAGGCGTAACAGTGTGCGCTCTGAATTGGGAACCACTGATGTACAGGGTATCTGGCCCAAGTGGTATGGCAGGAAAATGAAACTCGTCGACTCAATCTGTTTGTTGTCATCCTTCGGGCCAGGGCAACTGGCCAGCAGCGTTCACAGGGTAAACTGCTATGCATGGTTGCACCTTCTTGGCAGAACTGCAAAAGGGTAGGTAGGCGCCCTGGAAGGCTTGAACTATATTCATTACGTTTTTTGGGAGGGGGGGAGGGGGGCAAATATAGGGGACCAAAATTCCACATTAGGAAAAAATGGGGGCTCAAAGTGTCACATTTCCATATTTAAAAATTGGTGCTTTTCACATGCACAAACAGCCCCCGAAAAGGTAAAACTTTTCATATATAAAGTTTTGCAAGGAAAAAAATCACCATTTTTTTTATCACATCAGAGATCAAGGGAATACTGGGTGCATCAAACAGGACGTCAAAATTCTACATGAGGTGGAAAATCGGAGGTCATTTCCGCGGCGCCCATACGTACCTCCACGATTGAAGTACCCTCACCCTCAGGTTATTTGGTTGTGCAAAATGACACTAATTTTACGTTTATTTAAAGACGTTCGGTACACCGCGTTATGCGCAACCATTTATGGTCCAATGCCTCTATGCAGTTAGAGCTGGTATTTGTCGATACCTGCACTAGCTGCTGTTCGCTTTTCCTATTTTGCACAGTTCCGTTCCAGAAACATGGATTGTTTACGAAGAGTGAAAAGGAAAAAGAATGGGCGGTTTGTTAACAAATGCCAAAACAAAGGACTAAATACTTTAAAACAAGGCAGAATACGTCGAAACACGACAGTGGTAGACCAAAACGCATGTACACAATCAGCGAACGCTGACCAAGCCACCGTCGAAAGTGCCACGCCCACCCCCCAAATGCCACATGTACATGTAAACACTGACAGTTATAACTGGGACGAAGGTCGCAAAATAGTGGAACTAAGTGTACTAGCCGATAATCTTGTATGCGAGGAATGTAAAAAAGAAACATTGTCCCTAAAAAACACAGAATCAGAAAAATGATATGGCTTGGCCAGTGTACTGTCCATTTCTTGTGAATGTGGTACGATAAACGCTGTCCAAACTGGAAAAAAACAACAACAGAGTAATACCCCAGCGTCCAAAGGTGGTACAGGCATATTTGATAATGTGCCACCTGTGCTACCATTCGACATTGTATTAAGGCAACTATAGTTTTGATATTCTTATGTTTACCTCTTTTTTCCACATTGCTGTATTGCACTATGGAGAGAATCTTAAAATGTTTGCCTCTTCTAAGTAAAACTATGAAAGTTTATATTATGACTGGAATATAAAATTAACGACATACTGCCGTTCATTTGAGCTACATACATGTATATTGATATGGTATCGAAGTGAGACAATGAATGGATACCTTTACCTATGAACTTAGAACAAATTAATTCAACATGCATGAATTCTCTGTACAATTGCAGAAAAAATAGCACCGTATGATACCTTTTTTCGTTAATCAATGAAATCAGTACATATTTTGGAAACCCCCTACAATATTTCAGGGATTTGTAAATATTTTTTCTATTTCAAATTAACAAAATACTGTGAGCACTTTTACATTTTTGCAAGACGAGATGAATTTAAAGTCACATTCCAGCATGTTTTGTCTACATATTTGTTATTAAAACGCTTGATATACATTGCAAACACTCATTTCGAGGTACTTTATGCATATTTATGCATCCTTAATTTGTTTTTTGCTTTTACCCACATATATAATGGCTGCTATCAAATTTCTGTAGTCCTCACATGTATCGCCACCTAGCGACAAAAGTAGCACCGTGACATGCCAATTTTTTGCTTGCATTTTGTTTCAAATGCCAATATCTTTGTTCACACCAAAAACCAGAGATTTCTAAATTCTTTTGACCAGTGTACCGAACGTCTTTAAATTCTGAAGTAGCTAGACAGAACATCATCTTGTTTCTTCCTAAATAATTTTGCTTTGCCAACATTTTCCAGTTGTTCTTTTTCATGTTGCAATTATAACGCGGAGAAAATAATTACATTTTATTGGCCTCTTCTTTTATAAGTGGAAATCCACAGGAAAATTATTGTTACAAAAAAGTACTGATCTATATCGGGAAAAGTCTGATCCCGACTATATCTTATATATTCATATCCGTGTATTTTTTTAAACTCCAAAGAGTTTCTTACATTCACGCGAATTTGTATCTCGAAGTGCAAAAACCTCAACCAAACTGTTTGCACTATTACAAGCAGCTACCTTCTATTTGTCATAAAAAATGAATATAATCTAAACTAATTGAGAAAACAATCATCAATCTACCTGTATATAGAGCACGAGTTTAAGATGCAGATTCAAAACCATTTCCATATAAAACAACAAAAAGTGCCACTCTTTTTAGACTGCCTCCTTTGGGTGCCCTTTTTGATTGTCACTGCATGCTTAAACATGCCCTTTTAGATTAAAAGTGCCCTGCCCTCTTGAGAAGCTGGGGATATCACTGTGATGGCTATAAAATTTCGGATCTAAGAACAAGACATATCTTATCCCGACTAATACCAGTATATTTTTACCTAATAGGAATGTTCTTTAACAAGTAGAAATAAAAAACAAGGGGGAAAATAATTCAGGCATTACAATACGGATCTAACTCTTGATGAATCTCATCCAGACTTATGCGTATTTCTTTCCAAGTCCCTTGAAATGTTTCCACTCTTTTTTCATTAACAAAGATGCACAAATAAAACGTCACACATTTTCCCCACACATATATATTGTGAATCAGCAGCCGATTTGATACATCACATGTATATTTAAAATGTATTAAAGTTTCTTAATTGCCCCCAAATGCATAACTGCACATAACGCTATGCACACATATCCGTTTTGTTTTGCTGGACACAGTTATCTATATATATATATATATATATATATATATAGTGTTATTTTCATATGAAACCGCTGTAGAATCTTATGACAAAATGAAATATATTTTACACCGAGCATGATAGTATCGCCAATAACGGGAATCAAATCTTGGTGTAGATTAAAAAAAAGAGACGTATTACTTACACGTATGCGTGTGCATATTAAATTACACGGGTTTGCTTATCGTGTTGATTGCTAATGCAAGTATGTACACTGTCAGATCAGTGCTAACACAATTAGAGTCAATTCACAGATAATGAATAAATAGTAAAATAGGCCCCGACATGAAGATTAAGCATGCAACTAATGTGACATAAAATGTTCCCACGCAGATCTGCTTTAGAGTCAAGTCTGTTGTACAAGAAACATAAAACACAAAATGAACTGGAAAGTGAGTGAACGTCAATCAAACATTAAAGGAAAATTTATATAATTAGATAGTCAAATTGGAATATTTTCATATTTTGTGGCAAGCATAATGATTTGTTGAATTCGGATTTAACAGTTCAATTTTCTAAAGTAAGCCCTAACACTTCGACATTTGCCATTGACAGCATCCCTCAACACACTAGGAGAGGCATTTTGATAATCAGCGGGGTATTCTACGGCACAGCATGCTAGCAATGCCTGCAACTTTCCACTGTCTAATGCGTTCGTGCGGACATAAGGCCTGTCGCAAGACTTTGTTCCCCCACAGGAAGACCCTTCTTTCATCTCTGCTTCAGAAAAAATATGTGGCATGAGACGTCGGGCTAAGTCTGTCATAGTTTTACTGCGGTTTCTAATTTGTTGGTATGTCAAAGCATCAATGAAAATTGGGGCTCCAATACAACTAGTTCAAACAGTGTTTGTCGCCATCTGTTTGAAAATATCACCAGGTTGAATGTGTGTGTCTGTGCCTGAAGCTGAACTGAGCCCATTGTTGATTTGTGCTGATGCATGTGGAGCGTGAAGAGCAGTTGGCCTATAGATGTGCTGGAATGAATTTTGAGGGGTTGCTGTTGACCCAGGTGTATGGACGGTAGTGTTTCTTAATGGAATGAGAAGCTGGCTTGCATTTTCACATTATGGTACCTGAAGTGACTGCAGTGAGCAGCTTAAGCTAGAGGACGAGTCCTAGTTTCTGGCGAAACGGTGGCTGGTAGCTGATGAGCATCGGGTGTATCTTTCCTGGCAGTCGCTGCAGATGAAACAAGTGCTGATGGTGTTGAAGCGGTGTTTGATGTGGTGCACTGTTGGCTAGAATGCCTAATGCCACTGATGATATGCGAGAAAGCACTGGGCTTATTGCTTAGGCGTATTTCAGTGCTCTGTGGATGTGGTACTGTGGTGGCCAGTTGATCCTCACATGACTCGTCACTGATAGGGCTATGTGGGGGAAGTGAAAGGGGGCTTGGTGCATGGAAGTCGGGGGTTGATGATGGGGGCAAGTTACACTTACATGTACATTCTTTCATGTGCTCTTCAATTGCGTTTTTTTTTTTTTTTGTTTATTTGCATCACAGTTTCTGACATGTCAGACAGTTTATCAGATAATTTTTGACATTCATTCTTTAGACCAGTTGCATTGTTCAGTATGGATGGCAACATCTTCAACTGCTTTAACATGTCCTGGAGGCCTATCGTGCTTACTAGTCGAAAAGAGTCTTGCTGCAATGCAAAGTCCAACAATGTTAAAAAGGCTCATATCATCCACTGATAGGCCTACACTTGCTGTTTGGTTGGCCTGTGTTGTATTCATGGTTGAAGGTGTGATTTGTGCCCTTGCAGGCGTGCTTGTTTTGTGCGTGGTGCTATGTGTGGTGCGAGTGTCGTGTTGTCCTCCGTGTGCTGGCGATTATGCCTTGGGAGCCGACGTCGCATGTCCTTCCAAATCTTTCTTGTTTCTTGTTCAGTGGGGCCCATGCTTGGCTCTTGAAATGTGTTGCGTTCTGTTGAAGTTGGCTTCTTAGCGCTTTGAAGCATGTCATGAATTTTTGAACTTGTCAAATTCCTGTCAATGTCGTTCAGTATTGTCCTGTCGTCTGTAATGAATGAATGAATGAACGAATGAATCTGGCGAAACAGAGCCGTTACAACATAACGTTACATTAAAAGATTTCAGCGGATTTCCATCATAAATTTCATACAAGATTATATCACTTTAAATTGCATATCGTTTTATTTGAACTCAAACACTTTTCTCAAGAACTAATTCTCTTTCTTTCTTTCTTTCTTTCTTTCTTTCTTTCTTTCTTTCTTTCTTTCTTTCTTTTTTCCTTTCTTCCTTTCTTCCTTCCTTCCTTCCTTCCTTCCTTCCTTCCTTCCTTCCTTCCTCCCTTCCTTCCTTCCTTCCTTTCTTTCTTTCTTTCTTTCTTTCTTTCTTTCTTTCTTTCTTTCTTATGTAATCTGCGCGTCCCAAACGCAGGCAGCACTGCCGACATGAGCTCCAGCTGGGTCACGCTCAGGCTTGGTCTGGCCTCGTTTATCTTGGTCTGTTTGCGTGTGAGACCAGGTGGAGACGAATCCAACTTTCATTCGAGCCAGACTGCGTTTCTTCCGTCTGACACGCACAAACTTTTTCATAGGGCACCTAATTGACATGCCCATCATGATATATTAACTGAAAAATCATCCTTTGGTGTTTTCGTATCAATAACAACAGGTTCAAAATGTTTGAAAATTATACATGTTTTGTCCCGTTCTTTTCTCAATTCACGTAGTGCATGATTTGGCACAATAAAGAATATCAGCAGCAGTTATATGACCATGATGATTTGAAATAAACGGGGGATTATGGCATGGAGACTGGTATTTTGTTTGTTTATAGTTATCTATGACATGGACATGGGTCCTTGTTTTCTGTATGGTTATCTAGCTTGAATTTTTAAAGACTTTTGTTGTAATAAATAACTTAGAGGCAACAGTTTTAGAATATTTGCATGAAATTTTAGGAGCAACACCATCAAGGTAAGCTTGTGGGCATATTCGCACCTTCTTATTATGCAGTGTATTGGAAAGACATATGCATATTTCGAAATGCCTATCAAGATATATTTAATTATATTATCTTTTGGTGTGTTCCTATCAATAACTACATGTTTGAAATATCTGTAAAGGTACATCATATATGTTGTCAAATTCTTTTCTTGGGTATAATTTGGTGATATTTTGTTTTAATTGGTTCAGCACTCATAGTGGTATGGACTGAAGCATACATCTAACTATATGGCGACCATTTGGGTAATTAAATTTTCCAGTAAAAAAAGTGTGGTGTCAAATGAGAGTGTGGAGACAAGGATACTTATTATGTTCACGTGTACGTCAATCCCTTGCCTGAGTGTTGAACCAATCTTAGAATAGTATTTAGAGACATCCCCTGCCCCTATTACTCGATTATTAAACCCAAAGGCCAATCGATAGCCAATAACTTTTGCCAAAACAGCTCGTGACTTGTCCACGATTTCTTAAATTCGCATCTGTCTCTTCTTTGATTGGTATGGTTTTTCACTAATTCGCGCATTTAGATGTCCTGGTATGATAGCCACCAATTCTGAAATGGAGTTCTCTACCGGATTTTGCGACATACTAAAGTTCACCCTTTTGATATCACAGTGAGTACATCATATTTTGAGACTTGGAACTTATAATAGATACGGGACCTGGACTCACAACATGGTATTCTTAGCTGGTAAAGGATGAAAAAAAATTGGATTGAGTATCAAAATTGGGCAGGTCGGGCATCTGCATCTGGCTCAAATTTGAAATTTTTGTTTCCCTTTGTACAATGTTAGACATCAAATTTGGTAGATGAATAGTGCATTGCTTGAGGTTGATTTTGCTACCTTGATGATGTCGCTGATTTCTGGTGATATCCATTTGTTCTTAACTAACTGTGCATAGTGTTACTATATAGGAGTCAATATTTGGTGTAACATTACCATTCACAACTAGCGCGCTACCTGAGGCAACTTTCTCCTGGTGCCCTTTGGAGGTGGCAGCCCAGAACCTTTTTCTGTAAATACTAGCATTGTAAAAAATAATGTATACCTCAACGATAACTTTTAATTCAGAGATAAATGCCCACAAAATAGCCAAATGAGTTTTTCTTGGGATGAATATTGTGCAGTGAATTCAAAAACTACCACGAGTACATATTAAGTAAGGAGATGCGTGAACTCATGGAGTAATCAATAAAATACACAACAAAAACCAAAATCGATGACAGGTATCTTTTCTGGCAGTGTGGCCCCACTATGGCAGACCTAAGCTAGCTGTAGTTCATATTTGAAGTAAAAATAACAAGTTTGTAGGACCAATGACCTACACTCTTGGGAGTGCACTAGGAACCCTAAGATTCCACTTTAACACAGGCACATTATAAACAATAAAAACGTGCAAATAGACTTCCTTTCATTTATTCAGTAAGACGACAATTTAACAAAATATATAGAAGTTTTAAAATGGCATGGTCATTTGTGAATTGCGGCCATTTGTGTAAACATTTGACATTTTGAATATATTTGATTTAGCAATATTTTCAGCTTGCATAAGATGTACATTGACTGTTTGCAACGGGCGTACCAAAATCCCAAATACTTTATATACTAAAAAAATTGAAGATTGCAGAAATGCGCTTGAAAATGCTTATTGAAACAGACTTCTATATGCATAAAAGAATTGTGCTTGCGAAAGACGCCTTTTTACAGATCAACACATACTTAACAGGCCTGGACACCTGTGTGGAGATGACCATATTTCTGTTGAATATTCAGGGCAAAACTGATTGTAAAATCATGCAAAAAACATAAAACCACACATCACTATTTAATTTTGAAAACGTGCAATGTATGCAAGTGACCAAAATGACCTGGACTGTGTGCTGGCAGGGTCATATTTAAGTAAAAAAAAATTCAAGAGGAATTAGTCAAAAAAAGTGAACAACTGAGAAAGTACATCTCAAAGGACAGTTTTTTGCTGCAAACGTATTGCTACATGTCATATCATGGCTTTGATATTTACATCATATATGGCATGCTCAAATTAATAATTCTTTCTTTGCAAACTCTCTTCACAGTTAGTTTTCAGCGTGGATTCACGTAGCTTGATATATATATATATATATATATATATATATATATATATGCGCACTGGGCATCTACTAATCATTTGTTTAGATGAACAGTCGGTCCATCTACAGCTATGCCTCAGCAAATATAGTGGATATATAAAGCTCTCCGTGGAATTGAGTTCAGGTTATAACTTGTAAAAGGAGTTTTCTTCAAAAACACTTGCTAAACGAATACGGTGATATGACTATAAGAAAATTGAGATGGTGAATTTGTGTATAGATTCACGTTAGTAATACAACTTTCCTATCATGTTCTGTATATAACAGAGTATGCAGAATTGAATAACAAAAGCAAAAGAAAGTTATCATCCTGCATGAAAATAATGAGACATGCATATAAAAAACGTGATGCAAATGTAACGTTATCTTTTTAGTATAGCATTCACTTACTCCTCTCAATCAATGAAAAATTAGTCATACTAACCAATTCACGGCTATGTCGACAAGGTGCATCTGTCAAGATAGGATATGCCTAGCAATGGGCTGTGATTTTCAGGTTAAAATTTCCCGTTTGTGGTTTGCCTGCTGGTCCAGGATACAATTGGCGTAATCAATGGTCACTGTGTTAAAATATGCTAGTATAAACTCCCCTGAAGTAGTGTTTTTCTTCAACGTCCAGTACGGTAGAGATAAAGTTTGTGTCAACTCAGCATTATACAACATGAAAATTTGAAGCATAACTTTGACACCTCAAAGCATCTGCAGACATTAGCAACATCTGTATCAATCAACAGCAATGATTACTTGTATGCAATCCAAATGAAAGCCTGTTTCAAAATTAACCAGGCCAATGTCAGTGTTAATTCATTTAAGCACCACATTGACTTAATACTTTAATTGTTCATAATGAGTTTTAGCTTCGAGGTCAGCACCATTCTCTAACTCTAGATGGGTGTAAGTCTCATCTCCTTTCCCAGATGCTATTTGCTGAACATCTTTGATATTATAATAAGCCGTAGTATCAGCTTCTGGATATCTGAAAAATCAACAGGAATCGGTGTAGGTCCCTTCCAGGAATAAATTAACACAGTTATGTACTCCTGCTAAATAAGACAAAGAACAGTACTAGTTGCATAGTGTTTCGGCATGTTGGAGATGAAAGTGTAGTGAATGAGTTTGGTTTGTGATACTATTTGATTTAACCACACTTTTTGGACAATGTGGTAGCACAGACAAGGATCTTCATTTTTGTTTACGTAGAAGAGTGTCTCGGGTTAGAATTTATAACGATTGTACCATGTGTCTTTCTGCAGTAAAGCGTCTACTCTTCTGGTCATACTGTGGGTCAGTGTGGAAATCTGTGCTTGGTGGATGCGAAACGTCAGTATCTAACATTTCACTCATGCTCCCCTGTCATATTGTGAAGTCGGCTTCTGGTGACCCGTGGGCAGACTTTGTTGCTCAAAATACACAGACTGGGCAGATTTAAAAACCTCTGTGAACCTGAATGCCAGACCCATTGATCAACCAATTCTGAAATGTATATCATTCCCAGGGCAATTTTTGAATTGCTTTCAATCAAGCATGAACTGGTTTCTCTTGACCACATTGCATAAAAATTACAGTGGTGCATGCCATTCCATATAAATCTTTGCATTTATCTTGCTTCATGTTAAACCAAAGATGGCATTGCTTTGTTTAGCAGGAGTGTAAAAATAAACAATTTAACTTCATACGGCCGATACCACTGGACCATATGAGGGAATGGAATGACTAGGTCCTACTTGCAAATTAAGTGTTGCAAGAATGTAAGAAGATATCAGCATGTCTCTTCTAAATGTGCATGGTGTTCATAATATTACACAGCTTGATAGGGAACATCAATTTAGAATCATTATCCGATATAAAGAGTGGCATATTTAGTAGGACCAAAATATGCAAAGGAAAGACAAATTTAAAGATTAATTGCTGTGTCAGCATGTCATACATTTTTAGTGTTGGGTGTACACATGACAACATGACACATCTGCTTAAGAACTCCAAGCAGTTGTGGAGCGTTGATGTTCAAGTCGCTTCAGTTACAAAATTAATTAATTAATGCTACGATTTTCCTATATAAAGTTGCTCCCTAACTGCCCTCAGATGTTACTAAAACTCAGAGCAACGTTGATATCCTGAGTTCTCATTCGAGCCTTGACATCATGGCTTTGCAAGAAAATCAAGAGTTTGTTGCGTTAAAATGCTGTTGATAGGGAAACAATCCTCTTATACTTCATTAAAGATCAAACTAGTGAAACCGTATTTTGCGCAAGGAAAAGCATACACGCCTTGTGCAATCACTTTATGATAAATATTTATCTGCCTGCACAGAAGGAACATTTATTTTCTTTCATCATTCCTACCAAACGATACCTTGTAGTCGTCGATTCAAACGTCCTATTCTTTTTAAATCCATCCTGTGTATCGTCCACACTGATGTTGCCTGGCAGCTTCAAATTATGGTTGTGATGTTGCTTACATCTAAGTGTAAAAACGTCAAGAACATTACCTAGCACAAATCATCAAGGCTGCGTTATGGCTTATTTAGCAGTGAAAATATGGCAACTGCCAACTTTAAACACACAATTACAAAATACAAAACATGGGGAGAGTGAATTGACATATCTGGAGCTAGGTAGACTGAATTAAGTGCAGATGGTGGCTGCTTTACACCTTAACATACAATTCCTTTATTTCGTGGTAGGGTCACCTGAAGGGTAAAGATACTAGCCCAGCCTGCCCCATGCACTACTACTATTTAAGATTTGTGCAGGAAGAAATATAATTGGACATATGTAAAAAGTACACATTTTGCCATAAACATGTCTTGAAAATCTTTACCTTATAATGGTAGTGTGATCATGTGATTGTTAAATTTACGCTCAAGGATTGTCACAAACACGTCAAATGCCAAGACCCCTGTTTATATATTAAATGAAAATAATGACACGCCCAGCTTATTGAACATCACAGTAATCTTATGTCAATTCCATCGAAACTATGTTTTCATGTGTGCACAAAATGGATGTCGAGGAATGTGTTGACACTTTTTCCATTATTGCTCTAATGTATTTGCTACTTTGGGCAGAGACTTGTCATATACAAGTCTGGCCATTCTCATCTGGCAATCAAGCAGCATTCAGTGGTACCAGAGGGAAGGCCACCTACAAATGTAGGTCATATCCTTAAGTGCATTGGATAATACATCACAACACTGCCAAGCGAATGATGGGAACTTATGAATTCAATAGACATGTATCAATTAACTTAGATTATGTTAAAGCAAGTCTAAAATATAATTTTTGTTTTAGTATTACTAGTTTGTGTATTTTTCTATTCCATTGTAGTGGTTCCACCGGCTGAAATTTGAGTTTCAAAGAACTTTGTCGAGCTCCTGTGCAGATAGAAAAACAAACAAAAGAGATTATCGATTTACCTGTGGATTATTTCATGTGGACTTTCTTTGAGCGTGGTCCAGAATGATCAGTGTATTATTTGAATGACAAAGGTTCTTATATTTAAGATCCTAGATACACATAACTCATGAATATATATATATATATATATATATATATATATATATATATATATATATATATATATATATATATATATATATATATATATATATATATATATATATATATATATATATGTATTTATTATATATATATATATATATATATATATATATATATATATATATATATATATATATATATATATATATATATATATATTATATATTATACCTGTTTCGCATCTTCCAAATAATGACACACTGCACTACAATGACGATGATTGAGAGAGCAAAACATGCAGAGATAATAATCAGGGCAGAGGGCACTGAAGAAAAGAACAAGCATGTGAACAGTGGATATTGCCAGTTCTACAAAACCCAACTCAAGACATATGTAAAGATATTCACTGCTCTCTCATCATTAGCTAACTGGAACAACGAGAACGTATAGTTTTGCAACTTGCTTAATTGTTCTGCTGTAAAGACGACTACTACACTTTAAACAACGTTCAGGTGACAGTAATTTGTCTTGTATGTCTTTTTGTAATAATAAGCCGGGATAACATTAGGCAGTTTACTCCCTTGTGCCCATTTTTTCATATTTGTAACATCGACTGAATATTTCCACTGTACCGTATTCAGGAACTTTGACGGAAACAGTTTAGTTACAATTAATTACCATAGAATCAAAGCAATTTTTCTTGTCTGAAATATTCTGTTGTGCAGTACTTTGAAAACCTCATTTCGGATACAAGTGAGTTACGTGCTGACAGGGCTGACGTAATATAAATTGCCATATACATTTGGAGATTTGTTTCCTGGAAGAAAGGTATGTTGAGGATGTTCTTTCCGTGGCAACTTCACCATAGATTGGATAATTATATCAAAGTACTTCAGCATAAAATGATATAATGTTTTTTTAACGTATTAATAGTATCAGAATATCGAATCATATATTCAATGCTACTGAGATACTTAGATTAGCCACAACGACAAGATATTACAATGAGATAACATATTTATATATATTAAACTACAAGAGAATATTTGCTTCAAAGCAAATATGCTGTGTGTCTATATTTCCCATTTCAGCTAAGCGACTGGTGCCAAAGGTTGCAGGTTCGAGTTCCGAACATGAAATATATAAAGGAAATATACAACTTTGGATGCACTTACAGCATAAACATATGAACTGAGTCTAGATATTAAAGTTTTAGATTTTGCAATGGCCATAATTTGCATTATTCTCATACCTGATCTATAGGTAAATTCTTGCCCTATTTGAAGTTTTCATGTATGATAGTATTAAAAAAGTGGGACTATCGGCTGGCAAAGAAAGAATCAATTCTTAGGGAAAAAAACGTCTGTGTTAGCGCACAGACATACTTGTTGTAAATTTGTAATGTTTGATTTGATTTGATTTTATTCGATGCCAGTCACATAATATATAAAAATAAACCATATACAAAGCGGAATATAGACAATAACACAAATAAATCAATGAGGCATAATCAAAACTAAAATTTCACAACATATAAAGACATATCACAATAATATGTACATGAAATAAAACTTGACAAACTTAAGGTAACACATGAAAACAAAAACAAAACAAACAAAAAACAAACAACAACAACAACAACAACAACAACAACAACAAAACACTATGTATCACTTAGGAAATCACACCAGTACCTAAAATAAAATATGCGCATGCAAAATAAAATCAAACTAGAACAGGCTGATTTTTCCAACAGAAAATCAAATGTCTCCCCGCGCGCCCTTACTATTGTCACCCTTATTTTTATAAATAGGCATACTGATTCCAATGATCTACAGATATGGTGAAGGTACACTCCTACATTTCAAAACGTTAGTTTTTGATAAAATGCCCATGTGACCTTGAAAAATAGGTCAAGGTCATACATCTGAAGTTACAAGCAAGGTCTTACAAAACTCTTACAAAGAAACATAATCACACAAAATGTCAACCTCTTTAAGTCAAATCTTTCTCGAGGGCATCTGCAATGATTTTTAAAAAGTGGCCACATGACCTTGAAAACAGGTCAAGGTCACCCATCTACAATCCCTAACCTTGTTCATATTATGGTACATAATCATGCAAAATTTAAACCTCTTAAGTCAAATCCTTGCGGAGTTATTGCGTCCACGTCAATTTTACATGACATGGCCATGTGACCTTGAAAAATAGGCCAAGGTCACCCATCTGCAATCTCAACCTAGCTCATATTATGGTACATAATCATGCAAAATTTCAACCTCTTAAGTCAAATCTTTGTTGAGTAATTGCGTCCGCCTCAAATTTACATGACATCCCTTCGTAACCTTGAAAAATAGGTCAAAATCATACATTTGCAGTAACAAGCAAGGTCTTACAAAAGTCTTACATAGAAACATAATCACACAAAATATTAACCTCTATCAGTCAAATCTTTGTCCAGAGCGTCTGCAATGATTTTAAAACTTGCCATGTGACCTTGAAAATAAGTCAAGGTCACCCATCTGCAATTCTAGCCTAGTTCATATTATGGTACATAATCATGCAAAATTACAAACTTGAAAGCCAAATCTTTGCGGATTTATTGCGTCCGCGTCAATTTTACATGACATGCCTATATAACCTTGAAAAATAGGTTAAGGTTTTATATACGAACATCTTCACGAAAAAATTCAACTTCCCAAGTCAAATCTTTCTCGAGTTATCGCGTCCGCAACGCACACAGCTATGTGTTGAAGAAGAACAAGAAGAACAAGAACAAGATGAAGCGGAAGAAATGGGTGCGAAAACAATATGTCCTCCCGTTGCATGGGGAGACATAATAACCATAGAAATTTATTAAAAAACCGACACCAGGATGACCCAAAAAAGCAGGCTTGATTGCCTGGCTTTGTTCCATTCGGGTCCTGGGAATAAAGATTAGGGACAAAAAACTAAAAGGTGAACACATGTAAATACATGTAGTAATAAGTCAAAATGAAAAGAAGAGTAATTTGGAATAAAAATAAAAGCAATATCATAATATATCTACTTCAACTGAGTACAAGCTGTGTACAGCACAGTCACAATGAACATTGGTAATAACTGAAATCACCGTTTATTTAGTTTGACTTTTTCTGAAACGTGTGCTTTTAGTCGAAGATTGAAATTCCTTTTGTCTGATATTGTTTTCAATTGCTCTGCTTATTCGTTGCAACTTTTGATGGCAGTGTCAGAAGAAATAGCAGCTTTACTTTTTGACATATGGTAACATTATCGTTATTTTAGTTAGTTGAACCTGGTAAAATATTGGTAATGATCATTTACCTTACGAAAATAATGGTGAAGGTATGCTGGTTCATTGCGGCTATGTATCCTTAAAACATGGTTAAGTTTAAATTGTTTGACTAGGTCTCCGACACTGGGTGTCCGAACTGTGTCCAGCTCCTTTTGTCCAATGTGATCCCCAGGGCCCATGTTCATAATAAAACGGTTTATTTAAATTTGCATGATCTAAAGCCTTTTTGGTGAGTTTCATATACAGGGGTGCCAGGAGAAACAGCAATTATCAAATATACATTGTATAAATGCTGATGTGATGGTTTTTCTTCCTTTGGGGTTTAGAGAAGGGGCATGTCTGTGCAGAATTTTTTGTCTAATTTGATCCATTTATAATGGTTTTGAAGATAGCCTCTCCGGACAAGGAACTGTCTCAGATGACACCCAAATATTTTACTGAGTCACAATATTTTATGTCGATGCCAATACATGACACTATGAAATCTTTACTGTTGTTTCCATTTCAATTTGAACCAAACAATATTGCATCTGTTTTGCACATATATAATGGGCACGTTGAACTTGGAGGTGTGTGCTCTGTAGAGAATGCTGTTTCATCGATTCGTTAGTAACTATGCATTGGGTAGGCAACAACCAGAATAGCCTCAAACTAAATTATTTTTTTCCAAAAAGCAATAGGAAAGCAGACATAGCATTAACCACACCCTCTTCCAATAAAATGTTATTTGGTATGCAAATCTAAGCTGTACTAAACACAAGCATTTTGATCAGTCAAAATTAGCATTATATGGTATCAACACAGTATATACATATATACTCTTTGACGGATTCATGCACATGCACCAGAAAATTTGCACGGAAGTAGGTAAAGGGGAAGTTTCACAAATGTTCTGTCTCTCTCACCCTGTCAATTATTTTTTGTTTCTCCCTACACTTTCACTTTCTTTTGCAGGCAAATCCTTCATGTAAAACATTGATCAAACTGTCATAACTGGAAAGTACATTCTTTAATTACTGCGAGGGAGTTTAGATATGAATTTTGAGTCTTAATGTTGATGCTAGCCTATGTTTGTTTGACGGCCAGGTAAACTGAGGGATCAGTTTTCTGTCAGAACACCTTTTCCCTGGTTTTGCAATTTTTTTATGTGTTTCCCGTGCTACATTTCCAGTCACAGCAACTGTAAATCAATCATATACAACTGAATGTTCCCTGTCAACTGTAATGGATAGCTTAAAACGTTACGAAAATGATTACCTGTGTCCCCGCCAGATCTTCTGCCAACTGATGTGGTGACTGAAAGTCGTAATGGATTACTTCTGGAGTGTTTATCACTTCCCAACAATAAATGCTTTACTTTTGCTCGTTGACTATCGTGTATGTTTGGAACACAACTAAATGGTCCTTAGGCTGTTCAAGGTGTTCAGCGGCAACAGGTCCCATCCGCGGCGGTAAGCGGCAATACAAGAGACCGACGCCTAACCTATCAGATTAGAATGTATTATAAAAAGTGCTGGCAGCTGCCGTCAATAGCCACTTGGCGCCGTGCACTATCCCCAAAAATGTCCCAATTGCTGTGAAACTATGTTACCAACATTTAAAAATAAGTGTGATTTTCAAGCAAAAACCACTTTATGTGTTCGCTTGGGGGCGGTTGAGAGTTATGCCATTTACAGAGTCACAGATAATACAATCACAAACATGACAAAGGTGCATGTGATAGTAATAAATGGTATCTTGGGCCGCCGTTAATGATGTCTTATGTGTAACTGAGTCACATCATTTATTAATTTATTAATGTTTAACGACCATTACATCAACATACCAGTAGTCTATGTCAAAATACTCTTGTTAAGGTATATACCTGTCGCCTTAGTGGCTGTACTTCCAACGGTGGTCGGTGGTGAAGACTTGTCTACATTATACAAAATTGTAAATATATTTTAAGAACAATGATTTTAAAAATGTGACACACCATACGCAGTTTTCAAGAAACACATTATTAGATTTAAACCATTTGATATTTGTTTTCTGATGCATTATTCAAGTCTGTTGGAATAAACATGTTATCCTGATCGTCAAATATTGGTTTAAACTGAAAAATAAGAGGCAATGAATGATATCTGAGCCAGATTAAACTCATACTTGCTAAATCTTAACAATCTTATTGCAATAAATTAAGCAAGTTATAGTGTGACAGCGGGTAAATTATAAAACTATTATACTTGTTCCCATGACACACCACACACGTACACACACACACACATATATATATATATATATATATATATATATATATATATATATATATATATATATATATATATATATATATATATATATATATATATATATGTATGTATGTATGTGTGTATGTATGTATATATATAAAATTTTCTTATTTTCTGTTCCATTTCAGAAGCAGTTTCAATCTTACCTTCAACACATACAAAGGCGTAAGTATCAGTACAATTGGAGTACATCGGCCCACCGTGAGAATTTACATCGTATGCCACGCACTGCCCTGTCGAAATGTTTACGCGCAGTTTTTCTGGAACCAATTGCACGAACAGAAAATTGTTTAAGACGTAAGATTCACGAAAATACAGTAATGTCGCCAATGACCTAAGGTAACTGGCAGAATAAAATATACATTAGAAAAGTACGTAACTTCAAGAGGTTTAAGCATATATTGCAAGCCTAAAACCTGTGCTTAACGATTATTGCACAAACACGCCAAAAAGTGGGAAAATCCAAACATTTCAATTATCTGGACAAGGTGGCTTCTTTACCAGTTGAACAATAATTGTGTCTTTGTACTACTTCACGGTAACAAGGTTCATAGGAATAGGAGTTAGAATCCTTTACGAGTCCAAATGAGACCGAGGCAGTAGTACCTGATTCATGTCAAGGTAGCCTATTGAACGTGGATGTGTTCTCTTATATATATATATATATATATATATATATATATATATATATATATATATATATATATATATATATATATATATATATATATATATATATATATATATATATATATGAGCTATTTGAGCAAAGACACAAATGCAGACGGCATGTTCGATGTTGGGAGTTTGGAGCTGTAATTACATGTGTTAGTAAAGGTGGATGATACCTCTTCTCTCTCTGCTTGTTCTAATCGGTCGTGTCATCAGAAATTACATCTGAGTGATCAAAATGAAAATTTATGAAGACTTCAGTCTAACCAGATTGTCTTCTATGATCTTTTACGCATTCTGGTATATAGCCGTCATGATAAAAATGACATTGTGCGCGAATGTAGACACTAGGATTGTTCATTTAATCTACAGTTTAATAATGTTATGCATCACAAACACACTCTACTTTCCAGTTAAACAGAGTGAAGCTACATTTGTTTAGCTTGCGTCCTGGAAAATTTGACAAAGGCGAAAGAACGAAGGAAAACAGGCTCTGTGCATGTAACATAATAATTATATTCTGCAATATGATGTTAATTATGACGATGACTTTTTTGCAGCACGGAGCTGTATTCGATCGGTTCTTCAAATAGATTATGGATCTCATAGGTGAGGGACCAAGTAGTAAAAACCTATGAAAGCTAATGAAACACAAGTCATACATCTGATTGAACGTTCGTACACAGATTTTGACTGAAATATTCACCAGAGATCCCATATGCTATATTTCGTAGTATACCATTGCAAATTGCTCCCAAAATACAACACCAAAATATCCTGATTTCTTGATATTGCAGACAAGTCGGAATATGCAATTTATGCCCACAATTCTAAATGCTTCAATTGTTATCTCGGGATCTGAACCTACCAAGTGGATTTCTATTGGTCAGAAGGATAAGAATTTATTAAGCAAGATAACACAATAATATGATTCCATACCGGACACAATCCAAATGCTTTCAAGTCCATGCTTTTTCAATTCTTCTCTTGTATTCGTGATGTCGCTTTGCTTGAGAATGGCCTGGTTTTTCGAATTACACGTGTCTTGAGCATAGGAAAAGTTTACTTTTGTGATGTAAATAAAGTATTTTCGCAGAGATATTTCGAAGGGTTCTTTGGGCTCTGGAATTTGAAGCAAAGATTTTTAATTGTGTTGTTCTTGTTATGGTGGTTATGGCTAATTTTTCATCAACTGAATACAAACTATCAAGGCACAACCTTCGATTACTGATTATAATTGCAACAACAACAGCAACAGCAACAACAATAACAAATGAATAATAATAAGTACTATTTGCCTATGTTTGATGGCATTTCTATAGAAGCTGCTAGATTTACTTGACCTTATAGGATGTCTGGCTATTTAAAAAAAAATTCCTCCCTTACTTGCTTACTTTAAAACGTATTTACTCACGCATTTTTTTAAAATTTTGATTTGATGCTATCACTATATCAATATATATGATAAATAGGAAAACCCCTCTTACCACTAATGCATACATAGCCATATCTCTCATCACATGCTGTCAAAGAAGTTGTTGTGTTGTTTAACATGTAGCTGCACTGCGTTCCTGAAAAACGTAAGCATGGTAGTGTTAGAACAACCATCCAAGAGGCTCACCGTAAATTACAAGGAAAAGTGAAGATCATCAGACACAATTAAGAAGCTACAAAATATTGACACAGTCTTTGTCGTAATAAAACAAAAGAATGTAGTTTGGCAAGATTAAAATTTTTGACAAGTAAGAGTAACATACCGACTTGTTTTCAGCAGGGAAAAACATAAGAACGTTCTCTTGTATAATTAATCAAACTGAAAATAACATGGACCTATCAAAACCTGAAAAGGAAAGACCATCCTGTAGAAAATTATTGTCCATTGTATTTGTTTTATGTGTTTGCATTTCCTTGCTCTACGAAACCAACCATTTACAATTGATCAATGTCACAACACTGAGAGGGAAACTTTCTACATGGAGATACTCCTGCCAAATGTCTTTATCGTTTTGTGTACTCGTTCTTAGATTTTAACAGGATGATATCTTGCCAGATTGTGCAATGGCTATACCGTGGAAGTCTACCTGTAAAGCTGATTTCTTCTCTCATTATCCCAGGACAAATGTTGTATATATTGGCTATACTAGGTGCTTGACATCATCAGTTATGTTCCAAACAGCAAAGATGACCATTCCAATTTCAGGCTCATTACCTGTTCTACTGATCCAAGACTGATTCAATCCAAGTGACACCATCTGAGCAGACACGTAAGGTTTGATATCTCTTTGTTCCACATGTACACTGGAGAGTAATGTTCTCTTTCGGTTCCTACATTTTTGCTCTGCTTCGCTGTGCACAAGTGCTTTATAATTAAATTGGTACATCCTGCCATCTTTTATGGTTTGCTCTGGACCTGTTATCAAAGAGAATTATACTGACAGTCAAATTATATTTCTATGCTAAAAGAATCATACATCAGTGTAGCGTACTTTCACCAAATATTTGTTTAACAATTTTCATGACATTCAATTATGCAAACTTGCAATGAACCAATCACAACGGTTCTTTTATAAATGTTTGCTTTTCTTCTTTACCTCAGAACAATGCAAAATTAAAAAACTTAAGCTATACTGTGTATCTGTATTGTTATTAAACCCTTCTTACCAGCAACCCCCTCTCACAAAATGCCAGTATGTAGAAAGTACGACATCGTCATGAGAGAATTCCCCCAAGAGCCCTCCTGTTACACTGTCTGTAATTTCTAGCATAGTGGGTTTGTGTTAGAAGACATTGAACTGTTACATAATAGAGAGATTTAGAAATTCCCCGACCTCTACCTATATCACTTTGTAGGGGTCACCCGCGTGTTTTCCCTTGACTTTATATCGCAAGCTGTTCGGAGGTGTGCCCTGAAGCGAGAGCATCACGTAAACGTCTCAAATGGGGAAGGGGGGAGGGGGGGGGAGGTACTAAAACATAGAAATCGCTGTTCAAGTCTCACTGAAGAACATACTTCAAAAAAAATTTGAATGTTTTCATCGGAAGGAATATTATACATGCACTATGTAACTCCAGAAAAACGTCAGAGAGAAGTGTACATCTTCTGGATGTGCTTTGTGCTGGTCAGAAACAGTGAAGCTAAATGAGTAAAATGAGTTTAAGGGTATATATCAGGTTACGCGTGAGTCTTACAAATGACTTAATAAAAGTCTGAAAATACGCTAAAAGTACCATAAACTATACATTTCCTGAAAGCTAACAAATCTCGGAATAAGTTGATAGCATTTTCATTTTGACCAGTTCTTCTGTGTTGACACAACAATCAGGTAAAGTGATCATAAAAAAATCACACAATTGTTAAATCCACTTTTTTTATTGTGAGCTTGAGCATGTGCATTTCTGTTGCAAAAGCTAGCAGACATGATTTTCTGCATAAACGTGTCTCACTTTTTTCATTGTTTGCGCTATTGTGGAGATACTCACGTTTAAATTTGAAAAGATGACACTCCATTCTTACATCAAAGATTTTGACTTTGGCTCGCTGTGGAGAGAAAACCACTCAACATAGAAAAAATTGAGACACGTTTTTAAAGATTACATTCTTGTGAACAGTTTGCCACAAACCCCAGGTCTTTATGAGCGAAACTGACGAAGTTGATAAACAAAGGCCAGGAATGATGCCGAGAAAGACGCTTTCAAAGCAAATGCCGACTTCAATAGGACTTACGCTATTCTTTGGGCCTTTGATCGCAATGACACCTTGGTATTCCGTAACGCCCTCCTACCTATTGAGTAAATGGACAAGTTTGGAGCATCAAACTTCACAGAATGCTTTATTTTAGAGGTTTTGCATCCAAAAATGTTATAATCGTGCTCATCTGTCACTTTGGATTCCATGTTGGGGTATCTCAAGTTTACCCTTATTGGCCGACAAATGACTGACAGGTGGTTACGGGGCAACCGGGTTCTATGATGTTTGCTGTCTTGCGTGGGGCCCAATATAGGTGTCAGTAAATCGGAACTTCAGTGTCAGTTCTGAAAGTTTCTATCAAGTTCAGAGGATCGTTGCTTACATTTGTGTGATTAGAAAGTGCTATTGCAAAGATGCCGAGAAAGAAAAAACCTAGGGGCAGACCGATGCCCGCGTCAGTTGCAAGTGAATTCAAGGCGTCTGATCTAGGATCAAACTACAATCAGTTCCCTCCAGTGGAGACGACCCTGCAACCCAACGTGAGCCTCACGGAGACCCCGGGCGAGTCTGGCATTGCATGGTCAGGGTCGAACGAAGTCGCGGCCAAGGTCACGGATACTGATTCGGTGAACACCACAACATCCACAAGCCAACCCGGTCTGGACAAACGATTTTGCAGTGCTAGTGCCCAGAAACTCGGAGACTTTGTGGTCCATGAGGCTAGATCTACAGATTGTTGTGAACAAGGAGATGTGAATGAACAGCCAGAGGGATACCGATTACGGGACTGTTCTCAGTTGCAGGCTTGTGTTGATGCCGTTGCTGTGTGTGCAACTTGTAAAGTTGGAACTCTGAAACTGAGCGAAAGAACAAGTATTGGCGCAACAAGAGGATGGAAGTCTGAGTTTACATGGATATTTTCAAACGAGAGTTGTACACAAAGCGATAAAGGGGTTTGCCTGCCCAGCTGATCGTGGTCTGCTTGTGCGGAGCGTGCGGAGAAGCGCTCACACCTGCTGTATGTAAATGAGGCTCCTGTTGGATTCCTGCGGGAAGGAGCTTAGAAGCTTAGCTAGTCCCCAGCCGAAGCCACAATGAATAGTGAGAACCAGGCTCAATACTTTTGCCAAAATTCACAATTTTCCTTTACACAACCTGAAATCTGATTCATGCATACAAAACTTAAAGGAAAAGTGCATAACATGTGTGAAAATAGCAAAAATGATGGTTTAACCCATTATAATCTGATATATATCCTTAAGATCCCAGGAGCACATGACACAATTAAATCAATAAGTTTCTTTCACAGGCTGGACCATTGTGGCCTGTCGATTCACGTATTGTAATTCCCTTACAGGAGAGAAACCATGGGCGGCTTTACGTCTGATATGTCTCCCAGTAACATGAAGTAAACACAATTAATTGTAATTATTGCAACTTAAGCTTAATACTTCAGCAAAGTTGAAAGTACTGATTCTTCTGTAAGATTGAATTGTATAATATTTTTAATCTGAACAGACCCCCATTTATACTCCCCGCTAAATAAGTATTGCATGTGTGAAAGGCAACATGAAGATTTCTCTCTTTCTTCAATATGGGAGTTGCAATATAATTCACGTTTTCAACCTCTCCAAAACTGTCAGCCAGATTAACTTCAACCTTAGGGGTAATGTACCTTGGATAGGTTTCTGCTGAATGTCTGAAGTGTCAAACACTTAACTTTAATACCTATAACAGAAACTTGTGAAACAATATTTGAATAGCAAAGAAAGATTATGTAAGTCTTGTTGTCAAAGATGTAAAATAATATTAAAATTACTTGGCTGAATAAGCAATATAATCATTCACATGAAGCAAAAAAATAGTTTTCCTGATTCTATTAAACAATGATAAGACCATTAGTCATCAATCTATTGTAGCAAATAATGTTAACATATATCTCACGAATATTGGACCCAGCTTGGTATCCCAAATTGCTACTCCAGCCACCTGTTCTTTCCAAAATAACATGAGAGACCCATTACAACACAGTTTTATATTACACCTTTTCAGCGAGGAATGATTGAAAATATTTTAGGCTTCCTTGAACCAAAGTACAGTTCCAGTCATGACAGATTATTAATACTTCTATTTAAGGAAATCCCAGCTGAAATATCTGAAGCCGTAACACTGGCCAAGAACCAGTCTCTCGTGACCATTATTTTTCCATAAACACTAAACAGTTAAACAAGTACCTATTTACAAGCAGGAAGATGCTTCCCTTCTGTAAAATTACAGACCGATTTCCTGCCTACCAAGGATGTCAAAGATTTTGATTATATGTTTTTTTTTCTTTACCAGACAGCAATATATAAGTCGAGATTCGATCTCCCTCTACCCATCACCCAGAAGGCAAACTACTCATTACTGCATCGGATATTTCATTCCGGCATTAATAAATGAAACACTTGTCAAAATAACCGAAAAGGTGAACACACATGCCTACTCGGGTTTTTCTAGGTATGTGAGATTATTTCGTTAAAGAACATGGACACCTGAACCATTCCAAACTGTTATGTCTGTAACATAGAATTTTTTACCAGCTAAATACCTGTATATTGGAAAGCTCCTGTAATTTTGCCTCGGGGCTTGTTTTCAATATAATCAAAAGACAATAGTTTCTTTATAACTATTTGGCAATGACATGCTTTGAGGCAACCCCGCCTCGACGTTGTAATATGAATCAACCATATTTGTTTTCGATAGTTCAACTTCCATTTGTCTTCTTTGACTAATCGTGCTCTTCTCATTGATGTTCCATATTTTCAGTCATAGAGGTCCTGTTTAAACCTATGGTAAAAATGCTTTCGTGCTGTCCATTCAACTTGCGCTCAGCGATTTTTTCATTAATAAACTGCTTCACTTACTGACCCCACGTGCAGGCAGTTGCCGCTTATTTCGTTGTCATCACGTGACCGGACGTCCACTAAACATACTATGTTTAGACTATTGGAGAGATCTTAGACTTTAAAAGGAATTTACCCCCACTACGTTTACACATTCATAAACAAGTACAAAATCTTGGATGACTGATTATATTGATCTTTACACATTCGCAAAAAAATGCATCAAATCTCAGTTTGCAAATATATAGCGATGTTTGCTTATCGATGGATGTATATTGTAGATACAAACCTGAAATCGATCATCAATTCATCATAACCTTACTGCTTTAATTTTCTCTCGGATTTTACTCGTCCATGAATTTTTACAGAGGGCCATTAAGAGTGGTAACTAAAATAATTTCTTTTTTCCTTAATACATTTTGTTAAAGCCCGTGTTCGACAGTGTTCCAGACAACCACTACTCGTTTAAGTATTTGCTTAATAAGTACATTTTGGAGGACAGAGTTGCAAATCTGGAGAAAACTTTCGGGTTTTTTTAATGTATGTCTATGACAACCGTCATGAGAAATCCAGAATATCGTAAGAGTAAGTAAATCCTTTTTGCTATCAGTTCAGTATAAGCCCACACCTTTGACCTGGTATATGTGATGGACCTGATAAGATTTTCAAATATTCCCTTTGCTGTTTCTACACCACAGGTGGAATCAAAGCTGTAGAATTCGTTACATCATACTAAAGGTGCAAAACAGGAACGTCGTATGATCAATTTAGTACACACTAACTGGTTGATATTGGAAGGTAAAATATGTTGTCATGTCAAAATGGGAAGAATTATAGGCTTTCGTGGGTTTGATATAACAAAATAAAAGTTCAAGACTTTGGCGTTGAGCTTTAGCTGAAAAAAACTGGATGTAAAGTAGGGATTACGTTTCACTGCACATTTTAATAAAGTGCAATTTGGTTGAATGTAGCATAAATGTCTGTATAATATTCAGAAAAGCCCCAAAACGCTTTTTCAGAGAAAAAAACTACAAGCAGGAGAAAAGATCAAATTTTCTCAACGAGTAAAAAATTGGATATCACTCAGTGTCTGTAGTGAAGGAGAAAATGAGGTAGTGAATAAGTACCTGACAAAAGATCTACTTTTGTGGAAATAAGTTGAAACTGTGAGACAGGGACATGTTGCCTTGTCAGGATCCGGACAAGTGAATTTGTCAAATGATTGAAACTGAATATTCTCAGCAATATCAATATGATACTTTATCAGCTGCACTACACCAGACACAAAAAGTCTCTCTCTCTCTCTCTCTCTCTCTCTCTCTCTCTCTCTCTCTCTCTCTCTCTCTCTCTCTCTCTCTCTCTCTCTCTCTCTCTCTCTCTCTCTCTCTCTCTCTCTCTCTCTCTCTCTCTCTCTCTCTCTCTCTCTGCAAGTGCGATCAACACACACATGCAAAATACAGGGCTTAAACAATCAATAACCGAAGGTGGTACACAATGTACAAACTAAAAGCCAAGAACACGCACAAAAAAACCTAGAAGGAACTATGTGTGACTGTACTAAACCTCCTTTGTATATAACTTTTTCTGTACATATACCCTTCTTATGCAGCAATATTTGTCATTTTCCCCTACATTTGACAAATCAAAATCATGAAGTTCTCAGATGAAATTGATTTGTTGCCTTGTATTGTACAATATCACATCCATAAATAGTTCCTTTAATTCTTTTATGTTGGAATCTTTCCCTTAGAACTGAAAAAAGTGGCTTTATGTACAGGCATCAACGAGGCATCTCATACGGATAAATAGATTCGTTTTTTCTGTAATGGATTTTGACCGCCGTCTGTAATTTCCGTTTTCATCACTACAGGGCAGCAAACTATTTCCGGGTAGCTCAGGCATACGTTTACAGCAAAGAGCTGCAAACATATGCCTGAGCTACCGGGAAGAAGTTTGCTCCCATGTAGTGGTGTTTATGTTAACTGAATGGGAAGATTGGTATTAGATCATATTAGCATGTGCCCTGTGTCAAATGAAATTTCTCTGCCGGCAATATGTGTTAAGGCACTTTATGGAATTGTTTTGTACAAGTGCTTAGTTGTTGTTTTTGTTTTTGAGGGCGGGGGAGATACATTGGATAATAACTTTGGTTCAAAAATGGTTGGATTCTCAGCCGCTTTGTTTTTGCCAATCTGTGGCTTAGCAAAGGAAGCATGGTGTCAACTTGACCGTTAAGTATTTTTGCATGTATATAGTGTGGACCTATATCCGTAAATAAATCCTATTATTGTGTAGTAAATGTAACACAGCTTTATTTACCAGCTAATAAACGTTTTGCCTGATATCTTGAAAAGGTTATGGTTGAATTGTTTATAAGTAACTAAGCTCAAATAGCAGCTAGCAAAACCAACGGGTCTCCCAGATTCTACCATAATGCAGTTGCTGACTGATTAATCGCGCCCCATAGATTTCTTAGTGTATTAACTTTAATATAGAAATAAAATGATAGGAAAGACTGTGGAAATACTATTGTTTTAAAAATCTACAAAGTTTGAGTTTTGCCAACGAAATAGTGGTAACTCTGCATTTGCATCTGGGAGTTGCAATGTGTGAAACACTTCTCCATCGGTACAACGTCCATTGTCTATCAATTCTCGCCCTTGTTTTGTCTTTGCTTCAATGTTTTTGACATTAGAGGCGCTTGCTCGGATGTAAAAGAATTTTCACGGAACTGAGGTGTGCTCTAAGTCTATCAAACGTTGGTGTCTTCTCCAAAGCACAGCCACTTACATATCTATGGAAGTGGCTGGGAGGTCTCAATTTAAATAGGCACATTGTGGCAGGTTCAGGCATAGATAGATAGATAGATAGATAGATAGATAGATAGATAGATAGATAGATAGATAGACAGACAGACAGACAGACAGACAGACAGACAGACAGATAGATAGATAGATAGTCTCACTACAAGACACACAGCTTGTACAGGGGCTGTGGGGAAAGAAACTTCAATATTTATGGATATTTTCTGCATAAGAGACCAGGACAGGTGTCATAAGAAAATAAACCACTAAAAAAATAAGAATCTTGCATGGACAATGACAAACCCTCTAGAACAATTTTATTATATCTGCGTCTGTTTTCAACATTCAGCACTGTGCATCAACTGCATATGAAAGAAAACATTCAGGTGGATCAAAAAGCGGTCGTTGATTTTTTTTATCCGGAAACGTAGCAGCTGATGCAACAGAAAGGTTTTCTCAGCCTCCCATATATACATCTATGGAGAATGTACTTACTCAGTAAAACCATTCAGGATCGAATTCTATTGTATATTCCTCCATATAAAGACTGCATTGGGTTGCTGAGCTTGCTAGGAGATCGAGGTGGGAGTTAGCAGCGACCTCCATTCCCAGCGTAATCTATACGCTTTTAATAATTGATGGATATATAATTTTCAGAAAATACACTAAAAAGTGACTGGTACTACTGTTACATACATATTAGATAAAGAAATATTCGGTGGAATATGCAAGTCATACATATGAAAATTCATCATAAGCCTAACCCGAGTCCAGTATAAGCAGTATATTTATTGTAGGGATTTATTTTACATTCATATTATTTCAGGGGGGGGGGGGGGTCATGGACATATTTTTCGTATGTTTAATATATTTTGTAATACGTTGGAGGTAGTGTCTGTCAATAGTATTACCCGGTAAGTGTACATTAGAGCATTGTCCGCTACCCATTGAACCGGTAGGGTACCCGATTCCAGTTTTCACTAACCGGGTGCCCAGAAAAATTGCAGCCCAGCATGTATCGATATATTATAAACATATATTAATTAAGGATTTTTTTCAATTCCTTTTTTATATATTATTGTGTATTTTCCTGCTGCATATGTTCCGTATAGGTATATGTCTTCACAAAACGGCAATGTGTTTGAAGTAGATGTAGTAGAAAAAAGTTTAATCTATGGTTATGTAGCAAAGCCTGGCATCCATCCATTTTATGGACACACTTTAAATATCAAAGGTCCGATTTTTTAAAATCGAGAATAAGGCTAACTTTGCCGCAGGCAAATGCAAGAGGTAATCTGCCCTAAGCCTCGCAATATTTTTCAAAAGATGCAGGCACAGATACCCACAAAATGTGCTCTAAAAGCTTGCAGTACACTGGGGCCTCCTGTTTGGCTGCTGGATATTACTGTATGACCAAGAGGCATACTTCTGCTAATCTGGCGGATATAATGTCCAGCATTCTGCAGAAGTGGGGCCTTTATGGACAAGAAATTCTCGTAATTGTCATAGACAATGCAGCTAACATGAAGAAGGCAGCACGCATTGCGAATGAAAAAAAAATCTTTTCTTGCTTCACTCACAGCTTACAACTGAGCGTTAAGTCAGGTCTGAGTTTGCCAGCTTCTTGAGTGCACCAAAAGAAGTATTTGTCATTTCACACGCAGTTGTACTATGTCCCTTCAACTGAAACAAATCAAATGTCAGAGAAAACGGGTCTAACATACAAAAGTCTGATAAATTTGTGTGAAACTAGATGAAATAGTAAATATCTATAACTGAATCGTCTTGCTGAGATTAAGAATGCCCTCAATGCAGTCTTGCTTGACAGTGCCAACAGTGAGGATCGCAAAATGAGTTCCCCAGCTTACATGTGGTCAGACATTCATAACCTATGCGACGCATTCAAGCCCCTTGCCACTATTAGCAATTAAATGAGGAGCCAAAGCTACTTCACTTTATGTTTTGTATATCCAATATTGGTTAACTTGTCATGAAACTAACTGTTTGAATATTCAGAAGAAGACAATTTTGTTAAAGGATTCAAACAAACAGTCTTTAAAAGCCTTGACCAACATTTGCAAGAAGATATACAACTTAGACTAATACAGGCTGCCAACGTATTTGATGCAAGGTTCAAAAAGCTACTTCTCTTGAATGCTACGTCACATGGAGCTCCGTATGCCCTTGTGCGAGAAATGATTGACAATTTACCTTGCATAAAGAAAAATGTAACGGCGGACTCCCCTCCCCCTGCGATGGGTAGAATTACTGAGGCAGACTGCAGAGACCAATCTTCAGGGAACAAAATTCTGTTTGGGCCATTTTGGCTGCTGAAGAACATATTCCTGATGCAATAGATTCTGCAAAAAGTGTTATCCAGTTACTTGCCAGAGCCTGTGTTGAGTATCAAAGAAAACCCCCTGGAATGGTTGTATTGGCATCAGGAGCAATTCCCCCTCCAAACACTGTTTGACTGATCAAATAGATGGTAGCCTGAATGGTGCTTATGTTTGTGTCTCCAAAACCAGGAAAACAAGAAGTGGACTCCACAGTCTCGTACATAGAGGGCTCACTGAATCTTTCACCTGATTGGTAATAATATTACTACATCGGCAAAAAACGTCCAAAACATTTCATCTCTTCAATGAATTCTTGTACTGCTAAAACCACTACTATGTTTGGTCTAAATTGCATTCGCTGTTTTCAAATTGAATAGCACTCAAATAAAAGGGAGCTAGAGCATTGATAGTGGTGTGTAAAACGTTACGAGAAATGGTAACGACAGACAGGTAAGGAAATAATGCCACAAACATTCTGGCGCAGCTCCACATAAGCAAGCTAGAGATACTGTAACGCCGATTTTAAACACATGTTCCAGTTGAAATGCCGAGACATGAAGGAGATTGATTGGCAACCAGCAAGCGAAGCCTTAGGCTTTGACGTCACCAAGCTTGACAAATTCAATATGGCAACCACGTTATTAACTGGTATCAAATACAAATAAGAAATAAAAAAATAGTGGCAGAAAAGATGTATGATATCTTACCTTTATATATACTCTTTCTGTCTAATTATAAGGTCATGTTAATCCAGTATGTCCATTTCATTTCTCACCTGACAGCCATTGCTGACCCAAATATTCAGAAGTCATGTACATATATTTTGATCAAATGTTGTACAAGCATGGTGATTACAGGATAGTTTGCCATCTACTCCAAGAATACTTTCTTGATACAAGCAATTAGATGTAGGTCCAAATTAGAAGGATATAATCTTGTGACCCGACTTTGAATTTTAACCTATAAAATCCGCCATCTTGCAAAAAAAATCCACTGTTGTAACATGGGGTCCAAACCGGCAATTTGCACCTACAATGCACTGCCAAAGGTTACAGATTCATAATACAATGGGGGTGGTGGGATGGTAACAACCCTGGGTCCACTTTCCAGCCAAAAAAAGACGAACCCAAAAATCCCATATTTAGGGGGTAGGGCCCTTTTAATTTTGATCCAAAGTGTACAATTTGCCCTAGAATGCTCAAAAATATTTTTTGTCTACTTAAAATATAAATACATATAAAACTTGGCATAATCGATTTTATGAAAAAAAAAGTTTTATTTTATCAGTTGTCCTACCCCCCCCCCCCATTACTTTTATTAAAGTGGACTGTTCCCTTATTCAAATTAGACCACTTGTATTTTGGAAATTTAACCCACCCCAGGCTCAATCTATACCTTTCTGAAAGCATGGACACTTGTTGATAAAGTTACAGCATGAATGAGTCCTGGGAGTTGTTTTAAAAATAAAATGTCAGAGCAGCATCTGGTCGGTGGGTGTCCTTAACACGCATCTCTTGCTTCTTCAGTGGGGTGTTGGGTGACAGGAAGCTTCTAATAAAGACATGGACTCTCATAAAAGTGATAAATCACTTATTATACCCCTTTAATGTGATCCGAGGCTGAGAGATAAATAAACACAGGGCTGGTAATTTTTCCATGGTAACATGCATATGGGCACAAAGGATCTGCGGTTGGCTGTTTACACAAGATGGCCACCACTTGGTTCTTGTCACCCCATGGTGACAAGAACCAAGCGTTCACCTTTGCTGGATGCTGAGCCAGCATTATATCTAGTTTTGCAGCATTTACACAGACACACGCAACAGCATACAATACAGTTTCAATTAATATCAAACTCATGAAACCAGGATTTGGCAGGATCTAAGTAAATAAAGTTATGCCCTATTTTGTTCTTGTTTATCTCTTACTTCAGTCGCAGTCACATCAGAAATTGTTATTCAATGTTGTAACTACAGAGAAATACCTAAACATGATATGTTCGGGTAAATATACATACATTTTGAGATGATTGCACCTCAACACCCCCCAATATACCCCTGCTTCTTTGTTTATATAAGCAATTCCCAGAAAGAGGCTGCTGATTTGACCCCTTATCTCGCATCTCATTAAACCCAGGTCAGCATCTTGACTGTTTGTTTAACTGACTGCGACCCATGCGCAACCTGCAGTGAAGGACAGATAAACATCTTTGGCAGTTGTTAAAACCTCAGGGTATTTTACGGGGTCCCCACGGGGTCCAGAGAATTTTTGTTTGAACTGTACCAAAGTCGGCAAATTTTGGGCTGCTAACGGTAACAGGTTCCATGACTTTTCCGCCGATGGGGAAAAGGATTTTTCGAATATAACTGTTATTGTATTACAATATGCAATTTCAGACAATTCATGGCGTTGTCTGAGGTTGTAACGTTGTTCTCATCAATACTTGGTGCAGTTGGCAAAGTATTGAACAAATTTTCGGGCACTAATCTGTGAACACTTTTATACATCATTATCAATTTTGAAGAAAGTCCACTTAAAGATTAGCTCGGTCAATGCGCAGGAGACTTGATCTCAATCTATTTTACCTTTCACATGGACAAAATACTTGTTGAAAAATTTCGTCCATTAACTGAAGTGTGCTCTGATCGTACTGTTAATTGCAATTTCTAGCATGCGCTAAATATTTATCTGATAAAATACAGGTAAAGCCAATTTAATAAATCGGACAGAGTTATGCATGGGAACATCCAGCTACCTTTTACCGAAAGAGAATCATTTACACCCACCTTCTGCGGTCCCATTACAACACCGAACAGTGATTTTCCTATTCAAAATTATCCATTTTAATTAATCCATTATCATTATTCATTATCAAAAGTGAGTCATCACCTAAGCGTCAACCGGAAGTGACTCATTGTCTCCATTCATTACCAAAGGTAAGTCATCTGTCGTGCGTCAACCTGAAGTGAGTCGCAACACTCCCTTCTACGGCCCCATTCTACCACACGTATTTCATCCCATTTGAAATGATCCACTTTCATTTACCTAATTTACTCAATCATTTGAATTATCATGCATCAACTAGTAGTGATTCATTTACAACGCTTCTGCGCCTCCGCAGCCGAAAGTGCCTGAGCCTTAGTCGGGGCACGTGTGGTTTAGATTGTGTTATTTGTGTGCTCTTCGTTTCAGTAAATGGCCTGAGTTTTGGTTTCAAACTTCGTCATTTCGCCTGTGTTTAATCCTCCCTCTTGAACAAAGACTGACTCAACAGCTTCTCGGCGTGGGCTGTGCGCTAAGGGCCGACGATACTTTAACTTGATTGGTCTCACCGACGATTCTCATTCAAATTTATTTTGTTACTGTTGAAATAAGTGAATAAAATGAAGCAGACGATATTTGACCAGTAGAATGTTTTGGCCGGTGTGAGGGACAAGGGTTAATGTTTTTTTTTTTTTGTTTTTTGTTTTTGTTTTTGTTTTTGTTTTGTTTTTTTGCAGAGACAGGCGAGCAATTGAAAGCGGCAGCAAGGATGAAAGCAGCAACAGGCCGCTTCTACCTTAGCTTTTATCCTTTAACCATTACAAATTCTACTTCAACATACTAAGTGATCAGATATGAATACAATGCACCTGTCAGAACGTGTCATTGTTATTAGGTCAAAAATACTTTCGGTGAATGAAGACCACACTTTACTTTGATTTGATTGCAAAATGGTCTTACCTTTAAAACCGAAAACTTCCACTTCACACACAGTAACAAATGTATAACCCATAACAATTGTAGACTGATAGACCAATACAGATGAACCCTTTTTTTCTTGGCAGTTAAAGTTGCTTTGGGGGGCGTTATTCGCAGGCAAGTTTGATACTTTAGCACACTTAACAAAATCTTTTCTTTCAAAATCCAATTCTTCGAAGCTGCTCCCAATCAAAATGTCAGCGCCGTTCAACAGGTTAGCTAATGAGAGAAGTCAACAGCAAAACATTATGTTTTGTATAATAAACACACTGAACTTCAATATCTTTATATGTGATAACTTACATAAGGATGCACGCCTCTGTCAAATTTACAAAACGTCATGTTCTTTCGTTTTTACAGATTTTTGCGCTTCATATATAAATAAATAAATAAACAGACCAATCAGTAAGAGTGAACAATTCAAAACCAGAATAAGTGAAAAAACTTTTCATCCAATTAAGAATGATTAAATTTATAAATTGATATATGCAGTAAGAAGGAATAGGCTTTAAAAATCCGAAAAAGGACAACAGGGTAATTTTTTCTCGCAATTCAAATAATGAAACACAAAATATTGATTTAATGTGCTGACGTGCATTTGGAGAGAGATGACGGTAAACACCTTATGCTCAACTGATCTATGCTTCATGCCCCGAAAATTAACACAGCTTGACATCAACTAAAAGGCACTGTTAATATTTAAAAATATCCCGTACATTTATGCTAGTATTCTGAAGAGACCATGTTGACATTTTCTAGTATTAATGATTATCTGATTTCAATGTTTACTGAAAAAAGTCACCATAATATCAATGCCACCTATTTTCGGCGATCCTCTGATGCTGATGGACTAAGAGATGCATTCCCAATATGAAACATCTCCGAACCCAGTATATATAATAGAAGTGGATCAAACAAAATGAACCGGGCTGTGTCGATCAGGGCATTCATGCATGTCTACCTTCATTGAAGCTTCTTTGAGAAAGAAATAAAAAATCTTAATGGGTGG
>OZ026627.1:78790143-78810143 GCA_964020975.1 Hermodice carunculata | reverse complement strand
TTAAGGTGACCGGTGAGTGGAGACACTCAGGTGATCTCGAATCATGTCAAAAAGAGGGAAAACACTCACTTGAAAGACCAGAGCTGTTTGTTTTTAATTTTATTAAGAGTGAAGCCACTCACTCTTTTCAACATGCCATGAAAAATTGAAATGAATAAAATGATATTTTTTTTTTTTTTTTTTTTTTTTTTTTTTAATGTAGAACTTTTGACTGGCACCTTTGTATACAAAAACAGAGTTCGTATTTTGAGCCCTGGATTTTGAAGTTTTAGGGGCATTTGATGTTAGTAGCGTATCAGTTGAGGAGTGTGGAGTCTGGGACTAGGTAAAAACTTTTAAAATATTCATGCCAAAAGCTTGCCAGTTCATCAAACCGTGGCGCTGGAAGAGAGGAGGGTGACATATTTGGCCCTTAGTCATCTTCCGCGTCCTGTCAGCATTCATCTATTAGAACGCATGACAAAATGGGTAAACATTTGTGCCAAAGCTCTATACTTTCATGAGTAAAGTTTTACTTGCTGACATGGACCGACACAGGGATAACTACATTCCATATATTTCTTCCGTGCGATACATCCAACCTTGTTTCGGGAACCTCAACACAGCGCAAACTATAGACTTTTGATCTTACAGAAATGCCCTTTTTCTCCTGGTATTTAAAGCATGTTTTTCAGTAAAATTGCCCTAAATTGGCTAAAACCCATCAGATTCTTTCCATTCAAAAACTGTTGGAAAACCCTTGTTAAAGGACGAGAATACATGAAAGCATTTAATTTACTACGCATAGTCTGTGGTCTACGAAAGTGCCATTAAAAACTTCGGACAGTGCATGTATGTAGTGGTCTCTGTCAAATACGATTGCACAGGACCAGCATTACTGTATTTTCCTTTCAAGACAACAGTCCATTTTGGTTCCAATTTGGCACCCCTCCTTAGGTTTTTATACAGCTTATTATGTATGATACATGAAGTCATTATCGCTGCACACTTCATGAGGTTTCTTTCACCCATGCCCCATAATATATATATATATATATATATATATATATATATATATATATATATATATATATATATATATATATATATATATATAATATATATATATATGTATATATATATATATATATATATATATATATATATATATATATATATATATATATATATATATAATGACTATCTGTCATTTCGATCATTATTTTATTTCTCACGCAAACTACATAACAGATATTGCAGTGGGATTCAGGAAAACCGGCAAGACATATTTGATATTTTTGGACATGTTTTTCCAGTCCACAGATATTAATGAGCACAAAAGCGAAGAAATACTGACCAGATGGATAAAGCTGAATTTTCAGACATTCAACCAGGATAAACAATTGCATGAGAACAAACCAGCAAAAATATTTGGATGTAAAATATGGTCTTCATCAGGGAGTCTTATAAGCCGGGTCAAATGTGAAGCGTGACAGTCGTGTAGGCATGTTTGCTACCATGTGATCAAATCAGTGGCCACATCCTTCACCATTGGGGGGGGGGGGGGGATTTGCCGTGAGATATTAATTCCTGCTGCAGATTTCTTGAACCCATTCCCCAGTCCCAGTCCATACAATTCATCCTTCTGTTGTCAGGATCACAAAAGTATGTGGTCGCACTGATATGGCTCACTTATCCATAACTTCAAGAATTTTACTTGTACTTTACACACAACTGACCAAGAATTATATGATTAAAAAAGCCACTGGCGTCTGGATGCACACTTAATGTGATAAACAATACACAAGTGCCCTTCCCCCTCCCCAGCTAGCTTTTCTCAAAATTTGGTTATGAAACGTTAACTTAAATACATATCAATCGGTATACATATCACCTTTAAGATGTGTAGAAAGGATAATGAAATGCTTGTGGTTCCTCTTAGCCTGGTACTGTTTCTCCCCCCTCCCCCACACACACACTTCCTGCCTGCATGAGCCGGAGAGGATTGACAATGAGAGCAACCACTGGTCTAAAGTTACTAAGGCGGCTGTAGCCCTAATTTCGCTTAATAACAAGTGCCTTGTCAGGCCAACCTGGGCAAAGAAGTGGGTTGAGAGAGGAGGGGGTGGGGCAGATAGAGGAGCATTTTTACAGCAATCCTTTGATGAAACAGCCTGGGTCACTGATTCTGTATATTCTGCTGGGGGGCCTTCGCCGGTTCCAGCATCCCATTTGGCTACCCATTCCGTGCAAGACTGACCCTGATCACCCAACCAATTTATGAGTAGCCTGTGAATTCATTTTATTCCAGCTGGCTGGGGGAGGGGAGCACTTCTGTTTGTGTGTTTGTTTTCAAACCATAGAGAAATTTTTACGTGTAAGTGGTGTCTTGATGCCTGTGCATATGACTAGCCGGGCATTCCATCCTCACATTGAGTATGGAGACCTGACACCATTTACACCATCTTGGGACCACTGCTTATTACCTTATCACTATACAGTATCACACTGCCGATTAATGGACAGCTGGAGATTGTTATGACTGACTAAGATGCAACCCGACCCTGTGTAGGAATGTACCGAACCACTGGCACTATTTATAACACAGCGACACAGAAGGGGACGTATTCTCTGTGTTCCTGGTCAAAAGACTAAAAAAACACAGGTACTCACCAAATCTGAAAAAAAAAACACATAACTTCAACAGAAGCTACATGTTTTTGTATTTTCAAACCATGAATAAAACACAGACATGTGTAATACATAATATACATTTTATATTCCAACATATTCATTTAATATGTCAATTGTCCAGTCATACCACTTTAATAGGAACAAGCTGTAGAGATACAGATACACTCTCTTTCAGTCAATAAAATTTTACTACTAACTACTACTATAACCGGCCTTGGATGCATAATACAATCGACACGGTTCGTACACTGTCTGTAAACACTTGAAAATTCTGGGATTCCATTGGAAAAAAATATTGACCTTGAAGGTCTGAAATTCACAGCCAGTCTTTTCAATTCTTGAAAAATCCCAAATTATCCTATTTGCATTAGTTTTAAAATGGACCCTGTTTTATATTTTTTTAGCTTGACCGACTTGTCAGCCAGGGCTGAGCTGATAAGATGGCCCTTTGGCTGTCATCCGTCCATCCACAATTGACATTTCAGCTACTTCTCTATAACTGTCAGCCATGTTTACTTCAAATTTGGTGGGATGTACCTTGGGTAGGTCTTCACTAAGTTTGTTGAAAAAGTCACGCTCCAGTGATTTTTGGGTTTTTTATTTTTTTATTTATTCTTTTTTGGGGGGGGGGGACAAATCTTAAACAAATTTCTCTGAAACCGCTCACCCAATTGCTTTGATATCACACAGGGACACTCCTAGGGACCCCTAGTTGTTCACCACGTGTGTGTGTGTGTGTGTGTTTTGTTATTTTTGACTTCCCCAGAACCATCACTCACATAAAGCTGAAAGGAGGATATGTTCCTTGTGGAAAGGGCAAACAAAACTGTTCACTAGGTGGCACTGCTGTGGATTCCTGATTTTTAACGATTTTGATTTTTTTTTTTAATTTGGGTACTTCAAGGTAAATGCAACTTTCCTATTGACTACTTTGTAAGGCACTGGGCATTCTAATGCTTATAATGGCTGGGTGACAACCCAGACATTTTGTTTTTCCAAGAATTCTTTTTTTCTTTCTTTCTTCCTCTCTTTCTTTCTTTCTTTCTTTCTTTTTCTTTCTTTCTTTCTTCTTTCTTTCTTTCTTTCTTCTTTACGACCAAATTTGTCCGGAATGTTCTCTCTGACACTATCATTCTGAAAACCACCAAACTTGCCATGGTGACTGACTTACCAGTGAGATTGAGCACCTGGTTTGCAATAGTCATGTTTAAAATTATGCAAATTAGGGGCACTTAAAATTTTGAAAGCTCTAGATCTTCCGAACTAGTGCAGATAGACAAAAAATTTCAATGTACATATACCGGTTTGCGACACCTGCCAATATAATGGACAGTATATGAAAGTGCCTTTCTTTCTTTCTTTCTTTCTTTCTTTCTTTCTTTCTTTCTTTCTTTCTTTCTTTCTTTCTTTCTTTCTTTCTTTCTTTCTTTCTTTTTTCTCTTTCTTTCTTTCTTGAAATTATGCATATGAAGGGCAATTAAAATTTTAAAAGCTCCATATCACCCAAGCTATTGCAGACAGGCTCAAAATTGCAATGTGCATGTACAGATTTGAGACACCTGCCAATAAGATGGACAGTAAATGAAAGTTGTAAACTTTCAAACTATGCCAAACAAAGGCACTGAAAAATGTAAAAGTTGAATATATCTAAAACTATTATACATATAAATGCCATTCCAACTTCATTCTAAAAGTTTGTGGCATAGCCGCATCCAATGAACCAAAGTTGTAGGATTCTAATTTATGCAAATTAGGTGATTTTGCAGGATTTAAATCATGAATAGCTTCAAAAATATTATAGATAGAGGTGCCATTCCAATTTCAATCCATAAGCTTGTGACATAGCCACATCCAATGAACCATGATCCAAAATTGCACAATTTTATGTGATGCAAATTAGGCAAATACATAAAATTAAAATGTTGAATAGTTGCAAAACTGTTATAGATATTGGAGTCTTTCAACTTCAGTTGATAAGTTTGAGACATGGCCACATCCAATGAACAACGAACAAAATTGTAACATTTAAAATTATGCACATAAGGCTAATACACAAAATTTAGATTATTTAGAACAATGGCAACGTGCAACATTTCAAACTGTTATCATTTTGAAGGCATCCTAATTTGCTGTGAAGCATTTTTTTTTCTATTTCACATTTTTGACTTCTATTCTGAAACTTTCAACCAAATAGACTTCAAAATTTGTGAGGATCTACCTTGGGTCAGTCGCTACGAAGATGGTTTAAATAGTCACACTCCATTGATAATTTTTACTTTTCATGCATTTTTTTTGGGGGGGGGGGGTGGCCAAATTTTAAACAATCTTTGTCTCGGAAACTGCTCATTCAATTGCTTTGATATGACACAGGACCACTCCTAGGGATTTTCGTGGCGCTGCGAATTTTTCCTAATTTTTATGCTTTTTTGTGTTTTTGCTATTTTCGGCTTATTCTCCAGAACCGTCAATCACTTTAAGCTGAAACTTGGTGGATATGTTCTTTGTGGAAGAGTCAAACAAATTGTTCACTACCTGGTACTGCTATGGATTCTTGGTTTTGAACTTTTTTTTTAAGTCGGTGCTTATTGGCAAATGAACCTTTCCTATTGACTTCTATGCAAGTCAATGGGCATTCTAATGCTAATAGACACTTTGGACTTCTCTGAAGAAAGGGTCCGTCAGATTGGCCCTAAAAGTGGGGGCAATGTATCTCAGCTGGGTCCCTACCAAGTTCTTTGAATGGTCATGCTCCAGTGGTTTTTTATTTTTTTGTGATTTTCTTCGGAAAATCTTTTAAAAAGTTTTACATGGAAATTTCTTGTAATGGTTATAACTTATAATTTTTGGCCAGATTTGTGCCAAACTTGGTTAAGATGTACCTTTCATAAGTGTCTACATATTTTGTGTAAGTGATCATGCTCCAATGATTTTTGAACCTTGACCTCATTCCCAAGGTGACAAGACAAATGACATGAAAGTTATTGTTCACTCGATAACTTGACATCTGTTTTTAGTTAGGAACTTGATGTTGCATATGTTAATGTTTCTCTATGAAGGTCACGCTTAGACAGTACAGGAGTGACCTTGACCTCGTTTCTAGGATCACAGTGCAACATACATGAGTTTTCTCTTCACTATAACTTGAGAGTACTTAAACTGGAACCTTGATGGTGCATATGTTAGTGTCATCCATGTATTGAGTAAGTCTGATAAAGATCAGACTTACTCAATACATGGATGACCTTGATCCTATCCCAAGTTCACAGAGCGGCAAGTGTGATGAATCTTTAGGTTAGCTGAGTATGGACTGTTCACAAAAAACCTCTTGTTACTTGCTATATTTATATGCGATGTTCTGCTGCTTTGCACATAATCTGTCCACTAAAGTTGATGTTGAGCAAAATAATCAAGAAAAGATTTAAATGATGGATTCATGGAATTAAGCCTTGGGCTTATGATAAATTCATTTGACTTCAAACGTATACAGTTACAGCATAGATTCAATTGTTGTTTGCTGACTCTTGGGTCGAAACACACGTATCAATAAAATATTAAATGTAAAAACGAGAGAATGGCGGAATGGTGTACAGGGTACTGTCTTATGCACGGGGAGGTTTTAATTGAAAGGATTTAGTATTTCTTGGCGGGACATATTTATCATCTTAAAAAAAATTGCACCATGGATTAGATGTCGGTGTGCCTAAAAATATATTCAGGCTTGTCTGTTTGATTACATTTAAATTTTGAGAAAAAAAAACAGTTTCATATTTGTGAAAGTTAACGGAGATATTAACAACTCAACTTGGAAAACCAACAGTATCAGTGGGACAATTGATTAATTTTAGTGTGTTAAATTAAAGTATCCAAGAAAAAATGTTCACCATATTAATGATCATGTAAGGATGAATGTTGTAACGCATCAGATAAAGATTTAACTATCGGGGCGGTTTTAATGTAGAAAACTGATCTACAGTCTTAACTTGTTAAGAGACCTATGACCCTACAGATCATATTATGCACCAAAATTTCAATATTACATATTCATGGTATTCTATATGGCCATACATACATTCACATTAACGTGAGTGGATTTTTTTAACATCACAAAATTTTCTTCCTGACGCCAACTTAAAAGACTGGTTATTTTACAAAACTTTATTTTTTCTAAAAGCTAATTACTGCGCAATGAAGAAACAATAATCTCACACATGAGTTGATGTTAGTTTATGAATCATTACCATTAGGTTTATTTTGAAGTGTGCTAGTTTTTTTTTTTTTTTGTTGATTAAATTCAAAACTGATTTTTGAATATTTTCAGTAGTTTTTATGAAGAAAAGTTTTTTCTTGGTCCAACAAAAAGTCATAGGTATTGGGCTGTCGTCAAAGGCAATAGCAGGAGCAACTCACATTGAAGTTATTGACAATAATATGGCAAAAAAAGTTCATTTCAAGGGTTTCATTAGGTCATACAGACTGTAAATCCAAACTGTAGTGTGATTATAATAAGAGGGCTGTGTGAACAGCCCATGCTCAGCTGATGTAGAGATTCATCACACTTGTGTTTCTGTAAACTTGGAATAAGACAAAATAGGTAGACACTTCTCAAAGGTACATTCCTACCAAGTTTGGCATAATAACCAATAGGAAAGGACAACTTTGTTTGACTTTTTACAACGAACATATCCACAAAGTTTCAGCTTAATCTCAGGGACGGTTCTGGAGAAAAAGTTTAAAATAACGAAAACAGTCTAGAAATCATTATTTTGTTTTAGATACAGCGCTACCTATTATACAAATTAAGAACTAGGAGTCCCCAGAAGTGTTCCTGTGTGATATCAGTGGTTTCAGAGAAGTTTTTCTTAAAGATTTGTCAAAAAAAACATAAAAAAAAAACAAAAAAAAAAAAAAAAAAAAAACGCTGTTATTATAAAAAATAAAATAAAATTAAACATTGCTGGAGCGTGACCACTTGGACAAACTTGGCAGCAGTCCACCGAGGGTAAATGCCTACCAAGTTTTAAGTGAATCTGGTTGATGGTTCCAAAATATGAATTAGCATTAGATCTAGAATGCCCTGTGACTTACATAGTAATCAATAGGAAAGGTGCATTTATCTATAAGTACCCAAATTGAAAACATCAGGAATCCACAGCAGTGCCCCATACTGAACAACTTTCTTTGACCCTTCCACTAGGAACATATACACCAAGTTCAGCTCAATGTGAGTCACGTTTCAGGAGAAAAAGTCGAAAATGGCAATAACACATAAAAAAAAATTAAAAAATAAAAAATGGCAAAAAATCGCAGCGCTACCTGGTGAATAAATTCAGAACAAGGAGTCCCTAGGAGTGTTCCTTCCTGACATCAAAGCAATTTGGTGAGCGGTTTCAGAGAAGAAGATTTTTTAAGATTTGCCACCCCCCTCCAAAAAAAAAAATCATTAAAAAAATCCAAAAAGCAATGGAGCATGACCATTTGAACAAATCTCCTAGAGACCGACCCTAGGTACATTGCCACCAAGTTTGAAGTCTATCTGACTGACGGTTTTGCAGGAGAAGTCAAAAATATGAATTAACGTTCGAATGCCCATTGACGTACATTGTCATCAATAGCAAAGTTGCATTTATCGGTGAGTACCCGAATTGAGAAAATCGGTAAAAATCAGGAATTTGTAGCATTGCCTCCTTGTTTGACCCTTCCGCAAGGAACATATCCCAATAGTTTCAGCTTAATCTGAGTGACAGTTCTGGAGAAGAAGTCGAAAATATTCATAACACACAAAAATCATAAAAAAATAAGAGAAGATTTTTTTTAAATTTGCCCCAAAAGAGAACCCCCAAAATCATTTAAATAATCAAAAAATCACTGAAGCATGACAAATTGAATAAACTTAGTAGAGACCCACCCAAGGCACATTGCCACCAAGTCTGAAGTGAATCTGGATGACGGTTTTGGAGTAGAAGTCGATTGTTGACGACGGACAAAGGACTATAAGAAAAGCTCAGCTACTGACAAGTCAGCTGAGGTAAAAAGCTGGTTGCGATACGGGAGTGGTCTCTTTATGGGGGGATTTTAAATGAATATTGTACTGTTTTATCAGTATATACAATTATATGCATACCAAATAACAGTCCTTGGGGAACAAATGTATACAATATATATTATTTTGGTTTGAATTTCGCACCTGCTTGTATTTAAATTCATACAGTGTAAGTCACCTAAAGTAGAAAATATTTTGAAATTGACAAAATGATCCAAAAGAGGAGGGCATTTACAGTAGAAACAATATGTAAGTTTGTCAGGGTAACATATTTTTTGTTTGTCATTTGGCACATTTCAAAGTAAGAGATGTCAGGGTATAATGCAGTATATGCAAAGTTCCACCTTTGTCACGCTGGTAATTTCATATTACCTGCCTGGGCATCATAACAAGTTAACAATTTGATGCCTTTCAAGGTGATCTACACAAACAATGCTTTTAATGATAGCCTTCTTTGATATGTACACAAGGCCACATCATTTTTCTTTTTTCAATTCACGGGCCCTTCTTTTTTCAAAATTTGCAAAAACTGGGGAAAATGAAATTTAAAATGGTGATTTTTTCGACATTTTTTAAATCAGTACATACACCTATAGAAAAGTCATTTAACATTCTGTTGATTTACACTTTTCTCAGATATAGCCAGCTCTTAACTGTTTCTTACCAATACAAAAGCTTTAGAATACGATGTTTATAAATTTATTCTATTTAACTAACTTGACAGAGCAAAAACCAAAGAACATGATTCTCGATCTTCATTATCTCTGACTTTTTTGGACTCCCTCCTGTTTTCAAATTTTGGTCATCTAGCCCGCAAACCGAGAATTGATAATTTACCGAATGTATTTTTTATTTAACGAATTACATTAAAATGTTTATATCCATTACATAAAAATACTAAACAACTAATTCAATATTTCAGTCTCACGCTCTACCCTCCATGGTTACAGACTGTCATCATGGACAATATGACAAGAATTCATTATGATTCTCATTTTTTCCAAATGTTGAATAAAATCTAAGATCAAACATTGTATATTCTCAGTGTAAGCACTACATATACCTCAATTGGCAACACTCAATGTCACATGAAAGATAGAAGAATGAAACATACATTTTGGAGTATATGCAGTGATAGTATTTGCACTTGGTAATGTATATGAGCGGTCGGCTAGTCAGTATCACACAAAGGTTGCCATCACTGGCTTAAATTTTGATAATTTACTGTTTATGACTGAAGATTGAGGATTAATATTATGGAAATTGGTGGTATAGATGTTTTGATATTGTACAAGAAAGGCAGAAAATGTAGCTTTATCTACAGCACAAACTTTGACCACGTTGACATAGAGAAACACTTGAAATTGACATGTAAACTAGCTGAGAGTATTTTGATATTTCATAGTTGTGGTCAGATATTTTTTTTAGAAATAAGCAGTCCTGTATGCATGTGCTCAAACTGTGTGTGAGTTGGCTGGGGGTGGGAAGCGAGGTTCATGTTCCTACCATACCAAATCTCGACAAAAAAAAAGACCTGAAACTATGAAACAAGGGCCTGGTTTTGTTTTTTTTTTGTTTTGTTTTTTTTAAAGCCTTTTCCTTTGTGACACAGGAGGCTAATTACACTCAAACCAAAATAGAATTTTATCCATCGTAACATCATATTATGGTCATGCTAAGAAAGGCTGGTTTATATACAAGGACCAGATATGAAATACCCCTATTCCCTATCACCGTATTGTTACTGAGTAGCAGCCGGAATCTATTTTCATTTATACATAATGGACAGTGTGTACATGGCTCAGATCAATGCATTACCAAGCATATAGGCAGAGGGTTGCTTATTTTCACTCCATTCACAAGTACCTTTCATAGGATTTTTCATGGTACTTCATGTCTGCACTCAAAATTTATATTTATAATTGCAGAGAGTTTATGGGGTTTCTCCCCATAACTTTTTGGTGTGTGTGTGTGTGTGTGTGTGTGTGTGTGTGTGTGTGTGTGTGTGTGTAATATATATATAAACATAGATCTACTTTATTCATCTGTAGCTGTGTTCAACATCTGTCGGATCTCTCAGTATCCAACTTCTACAAATCTGAGATGCTGGTTACACATATAAACTTTTCTGCATACAACATACAACTGGACAGTGCTCTGTGGTCACCCAGTAAAGTAGCTTATGTGTGCCCCTGACCTAGGAACTAAATGTTACGCATCTATATGTAATGTGTCAGGGAGCCGGGAATGTTTGTGTTACCGCTAACATGTGTGCTGTTTTATTGCCATGATAGGACTACACTTTCAATTAGCAGTGGGCTCTTGTTTCAATGGTAGATTTTTGCAAAGGAAGGGGAAAATTCAGGGTAGGTCGTATGACTCGTGGTGTGATACTGACTGATTGCAATGAAGGCGGATGTCACTTTCACCTGGCTTGATCAAATTGCCATTATGTGATGCTCATGTGTGTGCGCACACACACACACACACACACACACACACACACACACACGTGTATCAACGTTCCATGCCGATAACATGACACCCTATTGGGAACCAGTGGCTGACACCAACTTGACAGCAAGAACGCATAAACAAGCGGATAGCAAGGGGGTACTCACAGAACAAAACCCTGCCAGAAAAAAAGCATCTTCCTCAACAATCATAGTTTGTCCACTCCACTGTTTCCATCACTACAAATGATGATGTGAACACCTGGCAAAAGTCATACATTGCTGTGAATCTCAAGACTTGTAGGCCTATGTACTCAATGAGAATGCATGGGTTCAACTTGACACCATGGATGTATGTGAACTGAATGGGGTTGGACGGTGGGGTGGGGGGGGGGGGATCCCACGCAGTTCAAAGAGGATATGTGCTGCATCATGAAAGTAAGTTGTATCTATTTGTCAAGGAATATTTTCACAAACACTGACGTACATGCATGTATGTGTGTTCTGTGTCATCTGAAATGAGTTGTTACAAGAATAATAATGCTACCAAAGCAAATAGCCTAATTTAGCTGATGCACAAAGAGTTTTTGTTGTTTGGACGCTGTTCATGCATGAAGATTGAGTGTATGGGGGTAAGGCATGTGGGGTCCAATTGTGCTAGTAGAATAAATTATTTTCCCCCAATACAGAGTACAGAAAATAAGAATATTCCGAAATACTGGCCAGTAGGGAAAATTGGAGGCCTTATGTATGATGTTGGTACTCAAAAAAGAATATGCCCCAGTGCCGCAGTGCAGAAATACACTGTACCCTTACCCTCAACCCCCAACCCCCAATATATTGCTGTAGTTTATTCTTGAATTTACATAGTGATAAAAACACCAATAATTTCAAATTGGGATCTTCATCAGATTGAAATTACTTTGTACCATTGAGTATGTTCTATCATTTGCGTGCAGACTAAACATCAAATTTCCAATGTATCAAATGGAAATTTTCATTGATCTTCATTCGTTCATTTTGCCACTTACAATTCTGTACTCACTGGTTGGGCCTCTTCACACTCATACAACATGGTGGGCTACTTTTTAGACCAAGCACGCATTCAGAGGAGTATTTATACCCGATGCAAAGTGTTGTCTGAAATTTTTTCCTTTTTTTTTGTTGTTTTTTTTGTTTTGTTTTGTTTTATTTTGTTTTTGTTTATGTCAGCCTGGTCAAATTTTGTGCTGTAATAAGGCTACATTTTCTGTTTTTTTGACAATATCAAAACATTTATACCACCAATTGCCATATTTACCCCTCAATCTTCAGCCATAAACAATAAATTATGAAAATTTTAAGCCATTGATGGCAACCTTTGTGTGATACTGACAAGCCGGCCGCTCATATACATTACGAATTGCTCATATTTTAGATTCTGTCACTGCATATATGCAAACATGTATGTTTCATTCTTTTATCTTTCATGCGACGTTGACTGTTGCCAATTAAAATACAAGTAGTGATTACGCTGAGAAAATACAAATCTTAGATTTCAATCAACATTTGGACAAAATGAGAATCAAAATGTACTCCTATCATTGCTCATTCAGACAGTCTGTAACCAAGGAAGGTAGAGAGAGAAACTGAAGTGTTGACTCAGTTGTACATGTCGTTTTTTATGTAATGGGTATAAAGATTTTAATGTATTTCATTAAATAAAAATGCTTTCGTTAAATTATCAGTTCTGAACTTTTGCATCGAGCATTGCCTTAAATTAAAATACAACCAACACTTTTACCATAAACATTGAAACCCCCCCCCCCCAAAAAAGTCATGCAAACTACTAGCTGTAACCAGGGAAATGCCTCTCTGGCACTTCCCTGCCATAACTATGTGATTTACCTTTACCAAAAGCCCCCCCCCTCCCCGTGTTTTTTTTTTTTTTTTTGAAAATAGGAGGGAGCCTAAAAAGTCAGAGATAATGTAAATTGTAAAGAATGTTCGTTTGGTTTGGCTCTGTCAAGTTATGTTATTTGGACAAATTTATAAACCTTGTATTCTTAAGATTGTGTATAATAGGAAGAAACAGCTAAAAGCTGCTTATTCCTGGGAAAAGTGTAAATTAACAAGATATTAAAAGACTTATCTATGGGTCGGTCTATGTACCTATTTTGAAAAAAAAGGAAGAAAAAAATCAATTTTTGTAATTAAAAAAAATGATGTGGCTTTGTATACAGAAAGAAGGCTATCATTAAAAGCTTTGTTTGTGTAAGTCATCTTGAAAGGCATCCAATTGGTAAGTTTTTATGATGCCCATGAAGGTAATATGAAATTACTAGTGTGACAAGGGGATACATTGCCTCTACTACATTCAACCCTGACATCTCTTAGCTTGAATTGTGCCAAATGATAAACAATAGATATGTAATGCTGACAATTTAACATATTGTTTCTACTGTAAGTGAGCTCCTCTTTTGAATAATTTTGTCAATTTCCAAATATTTTTCTAGTTTTGGTGACTAACTCTGTATGAATTTAAAACGGGTGCAAAATTCAAACCAAAATAATATATTTTGTATACATTTGTTCCTCAAAGACTGTTATCTAGCATGTATATAAATGTACATACCAATAATACAGTAGAATATTCATCTAAAATCCCCAATAAAGAGACCACTCCCCTCTTGCAACCAACTTTTTATAATCACACTTCTGTTTACATTTGCAGTCTGTCTGATCTAGTGTGACCTCTAAAATGAAACCTTTTTGTCATTCAAAATAACTTCAATGTGAGTTGCTCCTGCTATTGGCTTTGACCAAACCCCCATACCTATATATAACTTTTTGTTGGACCAGTTAAAAAAATTCCATCATAAAAAGTGCTAACAATACTCAAATATGAGAAATTTCGAATTAAGTAATAAAAACTTTGATTTCTAGCATACTTCAAAATAAACCTAACGGTAGTGAATCATAAACAAACATCAACTCCTGTGAGTTTAGTGGTTCGTCATTGCACAATTATTAGTTCTTTAGAAAAATAAAGTTTTGTTAAAAAAAACAACAGTATTTTAAGTGGTCATTAGGAAGAATCTTTTGTGACGTTCAAAGAAAATCCACCCAAGTATATGTGGAAGTTTGTATGGTCATATGGTATAACATAAAATATAATATTGAAATTGTTGTACATTATGGGATATTTAGGGTCATGGATCTCTCTAAGAGTTAAGACAGACTGTAGATCAGTTTTCCACATTACAATCATTCCCAGTTAAATGTTTATTTCATGCGTTGTAACATGTATCCTTACATGATCATGAATATGAGGAACATTTTGACCTCGGATACTCTAATTTAACACAAAATCTAGTAAAAGTCCTACCGATAGTGTTGATTTTCCAAGTTGAGCTGTTAATATTTCAGTTCCTCAAAAATGAAGCTGGTTGCTCGTCAAAATTGAAACGGCAAACTTCATTCTAATCCATTGTACCATTTCTTTATGAGATTATAAATATGTACATGTACAGTCACGAAATATTAAATCCATTCAATTAACACCTCCCCATGCATAAGACAGAACATCATTTTGCAATCCTCTCTTTTTTATACTTAGTTTTTATTCATAGGTGTGTTTTGACTGGAGAGTTAGCAAACAACAATTGAATTTATGTTGTTACTACCAAATTATGTTAACACTACTGCGAATCCTTGTCATCATATGAATTCAAGTTGCACGTCATTTGCGGCCCTGCAGAATGTGTGTGTTTTTTTTAATTCCATATTCTTGTGCATGAAATGTAAAGTTTATGATTAAAATATACCAATATGCAACACAACACATATGCATGGAGATGAAGGATGTAATTCATAGTCCAGTCTGTGCAATATAGCTGATGGGGAGCGGGTGCAGGTAAAACTGCTGTTATATCTTTTATTTCTTTTTTAATCTATAATCCTACAACCGAAGGCTAGGTCTGAAGTTTAAAGTTTTTTTTGCAAAAGTTCGAGTCTGAATTTCATGAGTCCATCATTTAAATCTTTAGTTGATTATTTTGCTCAGGATTATTAACTTTAGTGAATAGGCTATGTGCAAACCAGCAGAACATCGTATATAAATATAATTAAAAGGCAACCAGATATTGCGAGATCCATGCCCCCTCGCCTCATTTATAACCTTGCTAATTACAGGTCTCGTTTTAGAATGACTGTAGTCAATAAAAATAGGCTATCACTGTGACCAAGATACTTGACATACTGACCTACTTTTATGTATGACACCCTGTTGTGTCCAGATATACATGTGTGCAAAGTTTCATGATTCTCAGTCAAAGGACAACTGAATTATAATCCGGGCATGAAGTGTAATGTAGTTTTACATAATGTATCACCATGACCCAGATACTTGACCTACTGACCTACTATTGTTTCATGACACACTTTCAGGTCAAGATACATATATGTGTGAAGTTTCATGAAATTAAGTTAAATAGTAAAGGATTTATAGCCCGGATACGATTTTACAAGAATATGTCACTGTGATCCAGATACTTGATCTAGTGATCGACTTTTGGTTCATGACACACCCTTATGCGTAGTTGCACATGGGTGTAAAGGTTAAGTAATATAACTATGTGAGCAGAATTACAGTTCCGCCATGAAGTGTCATGTAGTTTTACATGATTTTGTCACCGTGACCCAGATACTTTATCTGGTGACCTACTTTCGGTACATGACACACCTTTTTGTGTAGATAATCTGTGTAAAGTGTCATCAATCTAAGTCACATAAAGTAAAGGAGTTATATATAATCTGGACACGAAATACAAGAATCTGTCACTGTGACCACGATACTTGACCTGGCGACATAATTTTGGTACATAATGCACCCTTATGTCAAGATTCACCTATGTTTGAAGTTTCATTAATTTAAGTTGAGGTAAAAGCGAATTATACACCGGACACAATTGCGGACAGGGACGCATAGACACGCGGATGGATTAAATAAGTGATTTTTGTATGCCCCTCCTCCATTAGGAAAGGGGCATAACGAGGAAAAATAATGAAATGGAGTCAATTTTAAAACTAATGCGATAGGATAATTTGGGATTTTCCAAGGATTAAAAAGACCAGCCGTGATTTTCAGACCTTCAAAGTCCATTTTTTTAATGGAACTTCCAAGTGTTTTGTAGACAATGTATGAACCAATTATGCACCCAAGGTCTATTATCTGTTTTATTTATGTCTGTGTACCAACACAGGCATATTGTCTTTCTTTCTTTCTTTCTCTCTCTCTTTCTTTCTTTCTTTCTTTCTTTCTTTCTTTCTTTCTTTCTCTCTCTCTCCCTCCCTCCCTCCCTCCCTTTCTTTTTTTTCTTTCTTTCTTTCTTAACAAATTTGTCAGACATTTCATTTGAAAACCATTATACGTAAAACCCCCAAACTTGGCATGATTATACTTCCATACATGAAGTATTTAATTTTTGTAAAAAAGTTCAGCGGTTTTGAAAATTATGTAAATTAGGGACATTTGAAGATTTATTTCTTGAATATCTCCAAAATTATTATAGATACAGAAAACCAATTCTTATTGAATGAATATGCTTGTACCACTGCACATTTTTGTAATTTACATGCAACCTGTAAAGGTAAAAAATCAAGGTCATTTGGACCTTTAAAATTTTCATTTAGCCATAACTCTGTAAATTTTCAACCAATTTTAACCATGTTGGACCCCAGTTGTAGGTATTGCAACACTGCATATTTTTGTTATTTGAAGATAAACTCTAAAGGTCAAAGGTCAAGGTCATTTGGACCTTTGAAATTTTCATGTAGCCATAACTCAGTCAATGTATATCCGATTTTGATCATGTTGGGCTCAAACTGTAGCTAATGTAACACTACACATTTTGTGACTTACAAGTGACCTATAAATCTTTCAAACATCAAAATCATTTGGACCTTTGAAATTCTCATGTAGCCATAACTCAATTTTTTATCCTAATTTAATCATGTTGGACTCAAATTGTAGCTATTGTAACACTGCAAATTTTACTTATTGTGGCCTCCAAGGATCAAAGGTCAAGGTTATCTGGACCTTTGAACATTTCTTCCAGCCATGAGTTGGTCAATTTTCATCCAATTTTAATCATGTTGGGCTCAACTTGTAGATATTACAAAACTGCATGTTTTTGTAATAACAGGTAACTTGTAAAGATCAAAGGTCAATGTCATTTGGACCTTTGAAAGTTTCATCTTGTCGTACTAAACTCGGTCAACTTCTCTATGATTTGGTTCATGTTGGGCTTAAATTGTAGGTATTGTAACACTGTATATTTTTGTAATTTACATATGACCTTTAAATGTCAAGGTCATTTGTACCTTGAAATTTTCATGCAGCCATCAGCTTAATGGAATTTGAAGTACCCCAGGACAAAAGTTGTAGGTATTATTATTTACAACTTTTGAAGCCACACAGACAGGTTTGCTTTGAAGCAAATCTTCTTTTCTAGTTGGCTCCTGCATCTTGTTCCTGTCATACTGGTATCACTCCACAATTGAGATACAAAATGAATTCCCTGGGATATAAACTGTACATTAGGTACAACACATGTTTGTGTTTTACTTATTCTTTCGCACATGCAAAAACATGTAACCTCTGTTGAAGTTATGTTTTTGTTTCAGATTTGGTGGGTACCTGTGGTTTTTAGTCCTTTGAGCAGGATCACAGAGAAACGTCCTCTTCTGTGTCATTGTGATATAAATATAGCCAGTGGTTTTGGTGCATTCCTACGCTGGGTCCGGTTGCATCTTAGTCAGTCATAACAATCTCCAGCTGTCCATGTAAGCAGTGTTAAACTGTTTAGCCATAAGGTAATAAGCAGTGGTCCCAGGAGGGTGTGGAGGGTGTCTGATCTCCATACTCAATGTGAGGATGGAGTGACCGGGGAAGTCGTATAGGTAATCATTTCTGTCTGATGACAGCAATAGAGGGACTATTGTATACCAATGGCCGATAGAGTCGAATTGGACAAAACTTAAAATTGACCTGATAACTGCTCATTTCTTCTATCTGACACATATCACAATGCGAGTACACACTTTTATGATTTATTGTATGGGCTCGAGGTGGGGAATGGATTCAAGAAATCTGCATCAGGAATTATTATCTCATGGGGCGGGGGGGGGGGGTCATTTGATCATTTACCCCCACCCCAACAGTGGATGTTGCGTGGCCGGCTGATTTGATCACATGGTGGCAAACACTTTATAGACTGTCATGCTTCACATTTTGACCCAGCTTATAACACTCCCCGATGAGCGCCATACCTCATAGCCAAAACGTTTTGCTGGTTTGTTTTCAATTGTTTATCATGGGTGAATGTTTAAAAATTTGGCTACAGTCATATAGTCAGTATTTCTTCGCTTTTGTGCTCATTTATATCTTTGGACTGGAAAAGAAATTCCAAAACTAGAAAAGATGATTTGCTGTATAGCAAATCAGTGTGTGTGTCTTCCAAATATTGGTATGGCAATGTACAACTATTCCATAACACAGGAGTAGAAGTTGGAATGGCATCTCTATCTATTATAGCTTTTTTGAAGTTATTCACGATTCAAAATTTCTAATGGTGCTAATTACCATAATTTGAATTGCTACAATTTTTGTTTTACATTCAAGAGATACGCAATGGTAAAGAAGTTGGAATGACATCGCTATCTATCATACTTTTGAAGATATTCAAGATTTAAAATTTCAAATGCCCCTTTTTTGCATAATTTTAAACATCTTCATTCCTGTGCATACAAAAGTCAAACTACTTGTATGGAAGTACAATCCTGCCAAGTTTGGAGTTTCTCGGTACAATGGTGTCAGAGAAAATTGATGGACAAATTCACTGGTAAAGAAGGAAGGAGGAAGGAAGGAAGGAAGGAAGGGAGGAAGGACAGATGCGCTTTGTCTGGACAGACAGACAGACAGAAAGAAAGAAAGAAAGAAAGAAAGAAAGAAAGAAAGAAAGAAAGAAAGAAAAGAAAGAAAGAAAGAAAGAAAAGAGTGTGTAGACACACACACACTTTAAATATCAGATATGTCTTGGGTGTTTTCCTGCATCCCACTGCCGAACTTGTTAAGTAGTTTTTATGAAAAAAAACCTAGATCATTTGAATTTTTTTATGGGTGAAAGAAACCTCATGAAGGGTGTAGAGATTATGACTTTACATATCACACATAATAAGCTGGACACAAACCGGAGTTGGGGAGCCAATTGGAGCCTAATGGACTGTAGTCTTGAATGGAAAATATGGGAATGCTGGTCCTATGCAGTCGTATTTGACAGAGGTTAAGTACATGCACTTTGCTACGTTTTTAATGACACTTTGGTACACCACAGACTTTGCGTTGTAACGAAAGGGCTTTCGTGTGTTCTCGTCTTCTGACAAGGGCTTTCCAACAGATTTTGAATGGAATGCACATGATGAGTTTTACCCAATTCAGGGCAATTTTGCAGAAAAGCATATTTTAAACACAAGGAGACAAAGGCAATTATGTAAGAATTTTTGGGCAAATTTAGAGGGGAGTCAGACGGGTCCTGGACTCCCCTTTTTTGGGGTCCACAAAAAAAAAAAAGAAAAAGAAAAGGGAGACAGAGAAGATAAACGATGCGGGACTCATTAACAAGACCAGAAAGAAGTACATAGGCTTACATATTCAGTTTTAGTTGCAAACTGAGATAAGGAAATCGTACAACCCAGCAGCTAGCATACAGCATGTTTCAATACAACCACACTGCAAAGGTAGCCCAGAGAGGCAGTTGCATGTGAAACTACCTCCAGATGTGGAGATGGGTGCA
>OZ026627.1:78750431-78784943 GCA_964020975.1 Hermodice carunculata | reverse complement strand
TAATATTTTTGAAGATATTCAAGATTTGAATTTTAGGTAATCATCTAATTTGCATAAATTCAAATCCTACAAGTGTGTTTCATGGTTCATTGGATGCACCTCTATCGCTAACCTATTAAATGAATTTGGAATGGCATCGCTATCTATTATAGCTTTTGAAGCTTATTCCACGATTCTAAATTTCTAATGTGCTAATTAGCCATAATTTAATTTCAAAATTTTGTTTTGTCAATTCGATAGGAGATGACCAACTATATGGTAGAAGTTGAATGACATCCTATCTAGTCATAGCTTTTGAAGATATTCGAGATTTAAAATTCAAATTGCCCCTATTTGCATAATTTGAACATCTCATGCCTCATACAAAATCAGAGACAACTTCTATAGGAGTACTATCCCTGCCAAGTTTGAAACGGTAAGATTGGGTGTCAGAGAAATTGTGCATCCGTAAGAACAGAAAAGGAAGAAGAAAGAAGAAGAAATCGACAGACAACAAGAAAGAAAGAAAAGAAAGAAAGAAAGAAAGAAAGAAGAAAGAAAGAAAGAAGAAAGAAAGAAAAGAAAGAAAGAAAGAAAGAAGAAAGAAGAAAGAAAGAAAAGAAGAAAAGAGTGTGTAGACACACACACACTTTAAATTGCAGATATGTCTTGGGTGTTTTCCTGCATACCACTGCCGAACTTGTTAAGTAGTTTTTCTGAAAAAAAACCTAGATCATTTGAATTTTTTTATGGGTGAAAGAACCTCATGAAGGGTGTAGAGATTATGACTTTACGTATCACACATAATAAGCTGGACACAACCGGAGTTGGGGAGCCAATTGGAGCCTAATGGACTGTAGTCTTGAATGTTTAATATGGAATGCTGGTCCTGTGCAGTCGTATTTGACAGAGGTTAAGTACATGCCCTTTGCTACGTTTTTAATGACACTTTGGTACAACCACAGACTTTGCGTTGTAACGAAAGGGCTTTCGTGTGTTCTCGTCTTCTGACAAGGGCTTTCCAACAGTTTTTGAATGGAATGCACATGATGAGTTTTACCCAATTCAGGGCAATTTTGCAGAAAAGCATATTTTAAACACCAGGAGACAAAGGCAATTATTAAGAAATTTTTGGGCAAATTTAGAGGGGAGTCAGACGGGTCCTGGACTCCCCTTTTTGGGGTCCACAAAAAAAAAAAAAAAAGAAAAAAAAGAAAAAGGAGACAGAGAAGATAAACGACGCGGGACTCATTAACAAGACCAGAAAGAAGTACATAGGCTTACATATTCAGTTTTAGTCGCAAACTGAGATAAGGAAATCGTACAACCCAGCATCTAGCATACAGCATGTTTCAATACAACCACACTGCAAAGGTAGCCCAGAGAGGCAGTTGCATGTGAAACTACCTCCAGATGTGGAGATGGGTGTAGCACTTGACTTCCGGCCAGTGTCCTGGGCTTGGTCAAATTTTAAATGCAAGGGTCAGTGAGTGTCCATTTGGCCCAGATACTCCCTGCGGCCACCGGGCTTGCTCTTGTGAATGATGCATGTGAATGGAGTCATGACCTAACTTTGACACGTAATGATTTAATCCACACAGTGACATGTTTGCTTGCTTTAATGTTGGGCTTAATATAATTGGTATTTGCAATAAATATGGATCGTTTTCTTATAAAGAAGCCAAAACTTGAGCAGATAAGGTCCCAAGAAACTATGGATGGACAAAAGGTAAGAACTATTATCATTACGTATACCAAATGCATGAAGTGAAATGTGTATGCTTATCCACCCCTCCCAGCAGCAGGGAGGCCAAATGTAGTGGATTTTGTGTCTCAGAGAAATCAAATTATCCTGTTAAAATACAGTCTCAAATGCCAGGAAAATGCATCTCAGAGCATCTATTTTTTTTAATCCCCCCTCCCCCGCTGTGGCCTTTGTCACTTTCACACGCGCGCTTTGGGCTTCGTTTAAGTCACTGATCCCCCTTTCCTGAAATCCTGCATCCGCCCCTATATAGTTTGCCCTGTGTCGAGGGTTCCCAAACAAACTTGGGTGTATCACACGGAAGAAAGATTTGGCGTGTACTGTAGGTATCCTGTGTCGGTCCATGTCAGCAAGTAAAACTTCACTCCTGAAGGTATACAGCTTTGGCACAAATGTTTACGCATTTTGTCATGGGTTCTAATAAATGAACGCCAACAGGACGCGGAAGATGACTTAGGGCCAAATAGGTCACCCTCCTCCCTTCCAGCGCCATGTTTGATGAACTGGCAATCTTTTGGCATGAATATTTTAAAAGTTTTTACCTAACCCCAGACTCCACACTTCTCAACTGATACGCTACTTACATCAAACGCCCCTAAAACCTCAAAACCCAGGGCTCAAAATACGAACTATGTTTTTGTATACGAGGGTACCAGTCAAATGTTCTACATTAAAAAAAAAAAAAAATAAAAAAAAAAAAATCATTTCATTCATTTCAATTTTTCATGGCATGTTGAAAAGGGTGAGTGGCTTCACTCTAATAAGAAACAACCAGCTTGGTCTTTCAAGTGAGTGTTTTCCTTCCTTTGGACATGATTCGGGATCAACTGAGTGTCTCCACTTTTTTCAAAGGTTTTGTACAGAATGAGTGTTTCCACTCATACAAAATGTAGATCTGTAGACCTAGCAGGCATCAGAATCCAAAATTCGCAGCAACATGTTCCCAATTTCCGTAAATTCAGCCAAAAAACAGAAAAATGGATTTTCTGTTTTTAAAATAAATTGTGTTGCATGTATTCAAGATACATCCTATCATAAAGCGCTCAAGATATGCCCCCCCCCCCCCCCATAAAGGTCCCTCCCATGATTTTCATACCTCTTAGACTGTGGTACCAATTACGGAAAATGCTGCCCTCTGGCCCAAATAATCTTTAGGCGTCAATTTGCATTAACTAGACTAATTTTTTTTGTATACGTGGGTCACATTTTATAAAGGAAGTTCAACAAACATATGTATCAGTTTAAATCCTTAAGTTTAGTATGAGTTCAGTTTTAGCATTAGCACTTTGTTATGACAAAGGGCATCTTGCTATGCGAGCAATCTTTGACGTTTGTCGTTGTGTGGAAAACCGTCGTTTCACACACGCAGACTGTGATACGAAAAGGTAAGGCACAGATAAAATATAAATCCGAAAAAGCACAACTTTAAAGAAGCAATCTACAAAGGTAGAGTCCTCCAAAATAGGATTAGTCGTGGCATGAAGAACAGCAGGATATGTGGGTCTGTTTCTTTTGGGATGTGTTTGAGAGATGTGCATACTGTTCGTTAAAAACTTATACATCTTCATCAATCCACCCAATGCGACTACTGAACAAAGCGATCATCTCTCTCTCTCTCTCTCTCTCTCTCTCTCTCTCTCTCTCTCTCCTCTCCTCTCTCTCTCTCTCTCTCTCTCCTCTCTCTCTCCTCTCTCTCTCTCTCTCTCTCTCTCTCTCTCTCTCTTACTCCTCCTGTACTCCCTTTTCTTTCTGCCTGTATTCCTTTGTCTCTACGACATTCCTAATTCTTTCCTTCTTTCTTCCTTTCTCTGTCTTCCTTTTTACCTCTTTCTCTCGTCTTTCTTTCTTTACTTACTCCAACTTAATGCATATTTTAACATACTTCAGAAACATGCACTCGTATTATTGTGTTAAATAGACAGTATAAACCTCCGAAACCTAGGTTAGTTCTAGAATAAAGGAAACTCTAAGGATATATCACCTTTGTGTGGAAATGTTTGAGATACCAGTGCCTGGTATCAAATTTGTGCATGATCAACCTACATGAACATGAAGACTCTCCATGTCCTGTCAAACCCCATGCTTTACAACAGGTAGCTCGAAGAGGTCTCGCTGTTACTTGGGGCGCTCGTAAACAAATTTCTATCTCAACCTAGGTAAAAATGGGAAATCACATACCCAGTGCACTAAATGCCCATTTCTAAAAAGGTCAGCGGATATGCCGTAATCGGCAAGGTGCAGTTCATTGACATAATCCAGGAAAATTATTGTATTTGAAGTTTTTACACACACACACACACCTACATACATACATACATACATACATACATACATACATACATACATATATATATATATATATATATATATATATATATATATATATATTATATAATATATATAAATATATATATATAAAGGCACCATTGAGTGTCTCGAAACACCTGCCTTCGGATTTCAAATTATCTAAAACCGTCGACGGGATCCACGTTAAGCTTGTTGGGGATGTTACTGTAGTTGGTCCCTAAAAATTTATCCTTAGAATGCACCTTATCCTGCTAATGCCAGGTTTCATATGTACATGTATTGAGGTCATATAGTTGCTACTAAGTACTATATAAGGATGTCTGTAACTGCCGCGATTATTACATATGAACATTGTGATACAGGATGGACCACCAGACCTGTAGCAAATATTATTAGCTTTTGTTGAGTCCAAACATTTCTAACAGCAATAGCCAGATAGAACAACATTTAAAAAAATGAAACAAGTAAAATCGAAATCTGTCTGGGCACAACTGCCTTTCGAAAGAGTGGCTTGAGAGAGTAACACACTATGGCCAGGCAAGATCAATTGTAGGTGTGTGGAATATCGAGAGCTAACACGACACTTCAGGAACATCTCTCTCTCTCTCTCTCTCTCTCTCTCTCTCTCTCTCTCTCTCTCTCTCTCTCTCTCTCTCTCTCTCTCTCTCTCTCTCTCTCTCTCTCTCTCTCTCCCTGCTCCTCCTATTCTCAATTTTCTTTATTTCTCTCTCTCTCTTTTTTCTGATAGCAGTTTTATGTGACACACTGAATTATGAAGTGCTGGTCCTGCTTGTTGTGATTAGACATTCCTCTTTGTGAACATGCTCACATGAACACTTTCATGTGGCTTGCGTCACTCGAGTGTCGGAATAACATTCCCTGTGCTGCAATATCCTTGGACTATTAAGTTTCCACAGAAAATGAGGCACAATGAATATATTTCAAACCGCCCAGGTGTCAAAGTGACCAGAATTCAAACAGCTCTCTAAATAGTAATTTATACATTATCCATCAAGGCTATAATAACACGACGACTGTCCACGAAGATACCTGTCTCACTCTATATTTAACAAAACTTCTTTTTTGTGTTTATCTGTTATAGTGTGGATATGTGCGTTCCCATTTAAGCCAGGCGGCTGGTGCCAAAGGTTGCAAGCTCGGAGTCTCCTCCTTCGGAACGTAAAATATATTTTCGGCATTTCCTTAGTGCTAGTGGATTTAATGCTGACTCGGTACATATACTGCATAATTATGTTGATATGGCTCGCACACATAAATACCTACATTGACTCATTCTTTTTTTAAGTTTGGGGCATTGTTGAGTGAATATGTACGTTTAAGCTTGGTGAAAGGCCCCCAATGGTTACGAGTTTAAGTCTCGCTCGTTGCGTACATGAAAAATAAGAAACAAAATCGTTTATTTTACTTATTTTAAAAAAATCTTTGATCATGTGTGCTTTTGCAGTAAAGATTATTTGTGAAAAAAAATAACCTGAACAACGACGTTTTGAAAGTGGATATGCATAGTAGGAAATGGGCTGTCACATGTGAACATGCTGTTGTGAATACTAGATAATGAATTTCTGTCCAACTTGAATCAGCTATCTAAGATACCACTAAATTTATTGATGCAGATAGCTCCGAAGAGGTCTCGCTGTTACATAGGGCTGCTGTCTCGCTGTTACATAGGGCTGCTCGTGAACACACACACACACACACACACACACACACACACACACACATATATATATATATATATATATATATATGTGTGTGTGTGTGTGTGTGTGTGTGTGTGTGTGTGTGGTGTGTGTGTGTGTGTGTTATTTTGTCATGGCGTGGCCGGATCTCAAACAAGCAATCCTCGGCGCCGAAAACCTTTGCGAAAATCTCACATACCCCTGCACTAAATGCCCATTTCTAAAAGGAATGGTTAAATGAAGATAGGTCAGCGGATATGCCGTAATCGACAAGGTGTAGTTCATAGAATGCAGCAAAATTATTGCATTTGGAATTTTTACATATCTGACTCTTTATATCTATGTATGTATGTATGTATGTATGTATGTATGTATGTATGTATTTATGTATGTATGTATGTATGTTCATTATCGAGTGTCTTGAAAAAAACCTACCTTATGATTTTCGAAATATCTAAAACCGTCGACTTTATCCACTTCAAGCCTGCTGGGGGTGTACCTTTAGTGGGTCCCTAACAATTTATCCAAATTTTTACACTCCATTGATTTTCATGCGCAAAATATATAGAACAAAAATGTTTTTCCGGACTCTGCCCGGCTGATTGCTTCGAAATTTCATTGGGACACTTCTGGTGACTATAGACTTTAACCTTTTCAATACTTGGTACTGTTATAAAAATATATGTTGTTGTTACTTTCGACTTCTCCAAAACAGGGTTGACTCTTAGATTATACTGACATTTGTTGGAACTATTCCTTCTGAAAGTATCAGAGAAAGTTGTTCACTTGGTGACGTTAGTATTAATTCTCAATTTTTAACGATTTTTACGGTTTGGGTACTTCGCATTTTAGAATACCTTCCTACTGATTACTATGAAGCCATAGTAATTCACACTCTCGACGTCTTCATAAAAAAAAACGGCTGCCAGATTTATTTAAAACTTGATATAAGTGTAGCTTTGGTACGTTTCTTCTGAGTGTGTCCAAAGTGTAAGATACCAGGTAATTGTATCGTAAATCCTCTTCAATTGTTTTCAGAAAGTATCATTTGTCGTGTTGTGAGTCTTCATTGGACAACAATAACAATACATGATCCATGGTATCTACTGTTGATTTCTGACGTATTTTAGTCAAGAAATAACAAAAATCAAACATCAATATCAAATGTTCTGCATCACTACCAGCAATATAAATGTTTCAGTAGCACATTATTTAGCAACATACACAGGCAACAAGTCAGTATTTTTTATCTGACTGACACTCAGGTTCTTGTGATTCATATTGTAGGATACGTTCAAATGTTTTCTCTTTGGGGCTTCCATCCTCGTCTTCTTGGTGACTTCAGCTCAACTTATTTATTTTGGCTTGTTCACGTTCAGGCTACTCGTCTTCATTTTGGGGTTATAGCTTGATGTTTGTGAATCAATTTACTCCTGTTATCCAAGTAACAAAGCAATTTGTTGCATCAACATAATACAACAATAATCACGAGATGTCATTTCTGTATATTCCGTTTCATTTGTATGACGCATTACAGGTGGACAAAATCACTTTCAACAGTTACCGTTTTCAATAGTTGGCATCTTGATGCCTTACCCTTCCTGTTACATTTTATTATCTTCCCCGTTTGTAAATCAATCTGCTTCTGCTCTTGGTCTGCTAATTCTCTGTTGCCAAGGAGTATATTTGTCTCTATTCTCTATTGTCGCAGGCTTGGGATCCACCAGTAAAGAGCCAGATGGCTTGATTTTAATTGCCTTGCTATCTTGTTCCATGTGACTAGGTTTCTGGGGAAATATACGCTTACTCTTGGTTTTCACTTGTCGTAGACAGCATAATTACAACTTCTATGTGTGTTCAGTACATTTGGCTCGCAAAAAGTTTGCATGAACACATTGATACTCAACTTATGATGATGACTTCCTTTTGTAAATAAAAGAGTTCTTCTGGCATCTTACCCAGCTTGCCTCATCAAGTCATCAAACATCAACACATTTCTCATTTTTGTATCGAGAAGTGCCTTCGTCCAAATTTGGTGATATATGTCCAATGAACTCAATTGCATGTATGTTTCTCAGCATCTCTGTACCAATGGGCGTCATTGTGTGTAGCAGTAGATGATTCTGTGAAGCAATGGCTCAATGAGGGTCCGATGAAAGATACTTTTGGTAAGGACCAATTTTCCACAGCGTGTTGGTACAGTGACGATCTTAGTGAAGGCTCATTTCAGATGAAAACTTATACTTTATCTACACTAAATGTGCATGCGGTTGAGTCATCTATGAATCGGCTATAAATAATGAATTTTAAGGCCTCTATTTTTGAAAGCATATTTTATTGAACACATGGGAAATGCTGTACAGTGTTTACCATATGACAGAGTTAAGTGAAAAAAAAATGCAACATATTCATAACGTTGGACAATTCAAACATAAGGAACTAGGGGCTACACCAGCAATATTGTGCCACCAAATATTTCGTGGCACAGAAAGATACTGGATGCCTATCGTGGGTATGATTGGGAGGGAAAGAAAGTCGGAAAAGGAAAGTAAAGAATAGGACAGTGACCAGCAGGAAGGAAAATGTACGGATGTAAGAAAGAAAGAAGAAGGATGGAAAGTAAGGAGGCAATGTTAACATACTTCCTCATGATTTTTAGTTTCGTTTTCTCTTTCTTTTTTCTCTCTGTCTCTTGTATTTTTTTTTTATTATTTTCCTTCAATTCCTGCTGATGGCCGTGGTGGGTTTTGCTGTATTTTCAACAGTGCATACAAAACCTTTCGGCGGCAACAAGCGCCATTCGATCGCAGTGCCGCTGTCTGCCGCCCTAAACAAGTAGGGATCTTTTGGGATAATAATTATAATTGATAAAAAAAACTTCCCCTTTACAGCGGGGGCACCAACCGAACGAGGGAAATTCTGTGGTGCGTCCAAAATATATACAAATAATCAGACATCCTTATTATCAATCAAATAATCTTCATATGTTAAAATAAGTATAGTGTCTATAAGGAATAATTTATGTCCTCTGCACCAAAACTAGAGATAAACCACTTATTGGGACAAAACCCTAGAAAGCGTAAGGACATGTACATTATACATGTTTCATATACAATGCAGAACATATCGCTTCCAGATTCAGTATTAAGTATGAATGTGCAAGTCAGTTACAAGATTTTCAATTCACCACTATTACATACTCCTGAAAATGTGGGTTTGTACCTGGGGGACCCTCCACAGAGTGACGGGGGGGGGGGGGGGAAGGGAGAAAAGCCGCCCAGACGTAACAAGTGCGCCGCAGCGTACCCCGGCTCGGGATTGGTGGGACAGGGCGGCAGACAGCGGCACCTGGCGGCAGACCCCTCTTGATTACATTTGTGCCGCTGCTTGCCGCTCTCTGTCACCATCTGCTATTCTGCCGCACGTCTTTGAATGCTGACTACTATTGCATGTAATGTACGAAATTGGGTGCAAATGTAGCAGGATTGATCTAGTTTTCCAGTCCTATATTTACATCAATAAAAACACACACAAATGCATGCATGTACATTCACACAAACACGTTCTTGCACGGATGATCATGTTCTTTGTAGTTGATGCCATCATGGAGATACTTTGAAACTACCACCACCCCCACTCTAAACAACATAAACAAAGAACAAAATTAAAAATAAAATGCAATAGAACTCAATTTTTTTTTTTTTTCAATTTCAAGTACCTGTATATGCACATAAAGCATATATCAGAAATAGGGAACAAGTTTAAAAGTTGGTATTTGCTCAATTGTTAAGGCCTGTGCTTATCTACAAGAGAAAATAATTGTGGTATGTACTCATATGCATGTTTAAACTACTTTTCGTCAAGCGGTACAAAGGACAAACCCACAAAAACGTTCAATGGAGAAAATTTAATAAATAGATTTTGTCGTTCAAAACAGATTATGCATTATAAAAAGGTGTGTGTTTTAAACCACAAGTGCTTTCATACAGAAGACACATATTCATGAAATAGTCTATTGATCATTTGTATTCTCGGGATCAATCATTTAATGTATGTATAATCTACATTAATGTTCCAGTCCAGCCTGTAGGTGCCGATCTGTAAGCAGAGGCTGCAAATATGTGTGGGCGTTCAGAAACCACATTGAGTTATTTTCATTAGCTGTTACTAATGAATGTGATACAACATCTAAGGGAACATACGTAGCAATTATAAAAATGTTGTCCGTCCGCCAAAATAGCCTGTCTTGCTCACCTTGTGGAAAAAGATTTACTCTAATCCAAACATTTGTAGAGTCACAATGATGCTGTAATATACGGTCCACAAGTCCAAAGGTGGGATGACTGGCATCAGTACCTGGTTGAAATTTTGCATATTTTTTTTTGTTTCTTTCCACACAAACATAAGATTTTTGTTTTTGTACGGATTTCAGTGCCTCAGTTTTGTAATGGTTTTAATTTTGTAATTTGGGGATTAATGTCAGAGATCCGCATGAGACCCCTTCTGTAATACACTTATCAAAATTTTTAAAACTTGTTTAACTGAAGCCACAACTTGTTTTCTGCAAAGGATTTGCATTAACTTTTCCAAACTTCAATATTAAGGAAAATATCAACTTTTTTGCAAGCAACCTTTAAATCTGAAAAATCAGTTTTTATGACAAATAAAATAATTAATTAAAATTCTGAGGAAAATTATATAATTGCATCCAATCTATTCTTTTCTGTCCAGTTTGAATACGATACATAATGGGCTATGATGCAAACCCATAATCACTTGCCTGCATGTCCTGCCCTTACAATGAGAGATCAAATTACAATGCCTCATCCCTTAATTTTAATCCAAATTTTGAATATGTTGCTAAAATTTTATTAATTTTTATGTGAAATTGGTGATTTTTTTACTACTTATGGATAGATTCGTAACATTTGTCTACAAAAAATATGACATCTATCACTGCTGAGGCATTAATGGGGGATGGGGGGAGTATCAGTTACACCAGGTCAGCATCTAATGCCAGTCATTATGGCAGTATTTTCCTGATATAATCTGAATTATCGCAGAAAAGGGAACAGTTTCAGTGTTTAAACATTATTGACTCATTAAAGTGCACAGTTTAAGACCAGTAGGTCACAGATTAGAGTAGCAGTATTCAGCAAATTATGTTTTTTGGTACTAAAATTATGGAATTTAACGCTCCCATTGTTTGAACATTAGGAGGGCAGTTGTATATTCCAGCTTCCACAAACCAATAGTGTTATGCCTTTTTTCTGCAGTAGACTGCATAAGCTGTGGTTTATTGACATGGTTTCTGATGTATGTGCACATATTAGAAAGAAAATGACAAAAGTTTGTACAGTTACTCTAATATCATAAATACATAATTTATTTATATTCACAAGTACTCGGATTTTAAATTTGATAAGCATCCAAATATCAATCATATTATCAGGCACAAGTGTTTTCAGGCAAGTGTTGCATGGAAGCTAACTTTTTTCCCTTGTTTCACTTTTTGAAACTCTTATAATTATATGTGGTTGTATGTCGAAGTTCAAATGTTTTGCCACCTATGTACACTAGCTTGATAAAAGTTATAAAATCTGCAGTTCATAAGTGCTGTCATCCATATCCATGGATATAAATTGATTCATTTATGTGAAAGTAATCTGCTGATGAAGTCAACAGCTCAACAAAGTCAGCATGCCTGATTTTAAATGATTTACCCCAGTCAAATGACACACATATATGACAAGCTTTTGTCTACCAAAAAAAATAATAAAAATAAAAGGGGGTGGGGTGGGGGTAGGGGGGGGAATAAAAACAAAAACAAAAAACAAAGAAATTTACATTTTACCTAAGATTTGTACAGCTCTACTGACAGACAATGCGCATTTTTTCTGGTATGCCCAAGAAAACTTCGACATGATTTTGTATAAACAGCTCTGCATATGAATGGAGGCTATAGGCCTACAATGACAATGCCAAAAATTTAAAAGTTTGAAACAGAGGGTTACAAAGTTTCATATTTAATGGGAATAGCACAATTTATTCATATCATATTAGCATTGTTAATTTCTCATACACACATATGATTACCTGTGTGGCACCGATGAGGTATCGATGAATACAAAGGGCTATCGAAGCTATCTATCTACCAAGCAGTCAGCAAAGGAGGCATGGCCTGTGCACTTGTTAAATGTCTTGTGGTGAATTCTGTTATTATTTTTGCAGCGTGGTTCCACCGATAGGTGTAACATGTCTCTGCACAATGATTTGTAACATGAGTGTGATACTTCATGAATTTTTGGAATATTGAGACTGTTAAACTTGATATTCACAGCCAATCTGTGGGTGTAAAACTTTTTTTCTCCTTTCATAAGCTGGCCTGAGGTACACAATACCATAGCCCAAGCCATTTGCCTTGCGATCTACAGTCCCAGGACCATATCTTGCATGCTCCATCCGTATAAAAGTTGTTAGGATCACTCAAAATTGTCCAGGCAGCTGTCAAAAAGTGCTGACTTCCCATTTTTAACTTGCTTGATGGACGATAATAGAATAGCAACATGTCCATGTGAGTCCCAATACATACAGAGTTAGCCCTAATAGGCCACAGACTACAGTTATAAATCCTTCTATTTTTCATATTAGCATTTTTCAGTCTAAAAAATCAGCATTTTGGTATTTTAAAATTCCGTGAACGGCATTTAACAGATAAAAATGTCAGAAAAACATGGATGGATTTTTGTCATACAATTCCCAGCTCGTTAATTTGTGATAATTGAAATACGAAACAACACCTGGATGTCAGCTTTATACAGGTGTATGAACCGTGCTCTTGCCAGGGTCACATCATTGTCCTTCCCCACCATAAAGTTCCCACCTGGCCTGGAAGACAGTGCACCTATATGACTACCGATGAAGCAACTCTGTGATACAGCAAACCTGATTTAGCTTACTTTATTTAAACAGAAGCTACAGCATGCTGAAAACACAGTATTTTCACAGTTACGGACTATCTCCATTCGGATGCGCAACCGGCCAATCACAACTGTGGTCTGTAACCTGTAGATACCCCTGAAAGATTCTTTTTAATATTCTTCATCTGATAATAGCATTTTTCTTCACTCTTGTCATTTCCCTTTCCATGCCATTTGCCTTGTTCCTAAACTGCCAGGATGTGTATCTGGTTTGTGGTATATTGGTAGCAGCTTTTCAATTTTTCCTGATGTGCATGTACAAGTGTTGAAAGAAAAGAATCTATCTATCTATCTATCTATCTATCTATCTATCTATCTATCTATCTATCTATCTATCTATCTATCTATCTATCTATCTATCTATCTATCTATCTATCTATCTATCTATCTATCTATCTATCTATCTATCTATCTATCTATCTATCTATCTATCTATCTATCTATCTATCTATCTATCTATCTATCTATTGGGTGAGGGAGTTAGGTGTTTCAAAGAAATTCCATGATTGCATCTGTTACAAAGAACATATTCATGTGTAAGATATGTGTGCAAGATTATGTGTGTGTGCATGTATGTTCTTGTGTAAGTTAAAGTGGTGTTTCAAACCGGACAGAAATACAGGCCAGATGTGCTGCAATTTAAAAATATTTATCTGTATATACATGTATGTGTCTGAAAATGCACTACCCAATGAAACTTTGAAACCATTGCAGCTTGCTAGAATATCATGCATTCGCCATTTCAGGGCTAAGATGCATCATTCATGTGTTAGTGTTTTTGTGTTTTTTTACAGAGCTGGTATACAAGTTAAGCATTTGATGTAGTACTCTTTAGTTACTTGTCCAGCTATAGGTTTCGCTCGATTTTTTATTTTACATGCAATAGTAGTCGGCATTCAAAGACTAGCAACAGAAGGCGGCAGACAGCGGCGGCATCGTGCGGCAGAAATATGATCAAGAAGGGCTGCCGCCAGTTGCCACTATATGCCGCCGAGTGCCGCTGTCTGCCGCCGTGTGCCTCTTATCCCAAAACAACCCTACTTGTCATCGGCAGTAGACTGCAGCAGAGATGGCCACCGCCGCGAAGTGCCGCTGGCTGCGGCCCAAAATGCACCATCTGCCACCGAGATGTTTTATTAGTGATAGCAGTTTTATGTGACATACTGAGGTATGAAATGCTGGGACTGCTTGTAGTGATTAGATATTAATAGTTGCACATGCTCACATGAACACTTTCATGTGGCTTGCGTCACTCGAGCGTCTGAATAGCATTCCCTTTGCTGCAATATCCTTGGACTGTTAAGTTTCCACAGAAATGAGGTACAATGTATATATTTTAAACCGTCCAGTTGTCCAAGCGTCCCGAATTCCAACCAGCTCTCTTAATAGTAATTTAGACTTTACCTAGTACCTTAGAATGTACCTTATCCTGCTTATGTCAAGATCATATATTACATGTATTACGATCGTATATTTGCTAACAAGTACTATATTAGGATATCATAAATGCCGTGATATACATATCAACATTCTGCTGCAGGATAGACTACCAGACCGGTAGCAAATATTATTAGTCAAAACGTTTCTAACAGCAACACCGAGACAGGACAGCATTAAAAAAATGAAACTAATTAAATCCAAGTCTGTGTGTCATGTAAATTTAAGATATTGTACAAAAAGGTCAGGCAATAGACAGTTTCATTAGAAATAAAAATGAATTAAGGGTTATTAAATCATATTAGAAAGATAAACATATTGAAATACTTTGCTGAGTAACAATACAACTTTATTTTGCTTACTGTTAGACTTTTCCCACGTGATTGCAACTTTGGTGATGCAATACTGTCGACGCAGACCAACTATCCACCATGGGTTATCCCCAAATTTTGTACTGGAACAACTGCCTTCATCAATATCCGTCTCTTTGTTGCCGTCCACTGATTTATTTGCTTGATATTTTGCATCATCATGAAACGTTGTGCTCTGCCAAGCTGGTCTTTTAATGGCCAGGTTTGTTGTACCTTTAAATGACCAACCAAATTCATGAATCGTGAGTTTGTAATTCTGAAACACAAACTTGCAACTGATCCACTTTGCTTGGTTCTACCAAACAGAGAAATAGCACGTATATGTCATCAACACATCCCTGTAAATTGCAGGTTTGCCATTAAACAAGCTTTTGGACACTGAAATGTGTATTATGTTCCATGTTTCGTATCATACACAACGAGTAGGCAGCGTTATCATAGACTACTTTCGGCTTTCTTACAAGAAAAATACCGTGTTTTCTATAAAAGTACGCATTTCCTAGGAAAGTAAAAAGAGAATGTATGTAGGAAGGCAAATGCTTAATTACCCCTATTTATCCCAAACTAGAACACTTTATCTTTTAATCAAACGTTTTCATGGCTTTTGTAGCGTTTGGAAATAGGTTAATATCATGGAAAACCTGATGAAAAAACATGTTAAATATCGGGGCTATTTTTATACCGTATGTCACTCATTTAATTACCTAAAATTGGGATACTGTATTTAATTTATGTGCGGATACACTGGAAAAACATAAGGTTTACTCTCAATTACGCATTTATGCACGGAAGAATCAAGAATCATCAGAAAGGGATGAATGCTTTGTTGATTTAGGCAAAGAAGCATTTATTGAAATTATCCCATCATAGAATCAGGTCTTAGCAAATCTACTTACTCGTTCCATGTATCACACTAATCCAATATGCCAGGGATGCGATAAGGTATGCATATTTCATATTTTTGCTTTTATTATTCGAAGCCGATAACGAAAGCTTTGTCCTGGGAAAATATGTTCTCTGCCAGATACCGGTGGTGGAGTAAGCAGCGATGGAAAAATGCAATTTCTTGAGCACTGATTATATCTTTCTGTAAACTCAAAACATCTAAAACAGACAAAACGGTCAGAGACGTAGTTATTAAAAACCATTTTGAGTACAGAAATTATAGCTTATTAGATTATGACAAGAGGTGCAAAATATTCACTAAGCTTGCTCAGGATAAATAACTGTCTACGTATTGAGTAGTAGCATAATGTCGCGTGAAAAGGAAAGTAAAACCCTATGTCAGATCTCAAAGTTTCCCAATCACTCTTATCATTTTGTAACCATAGAAATTTCGACTTTGTTTGACGTTTTAATTGTAACCTTGGCATTACATAGTTACAAGCAGAGTTGAAAAATCACTCGTATCATTTTGTAACCATAAAAATTTCGACTTTGTTTGACGTTTTAATTGTAACCTCGGCATTAGATAGTTACAAGCACAGTTGAAACTAAGTCGACCTGTCCGAGTATCAGATCAACTGGCTTTGGATGTCAAGTTCCACTAAATGGCTGGACGTTTTTAATCCAACAATTGCTGTTGCCTTAACTAACACCGGAGATGCACTGTGAAAAATTATATTTAAATGTGGGAAACAAAGCGTTCAGAGAACACAATGGTCATACTTCTGGAGTGTTAACGTGAGATAGGTATTAGCCACATGAAACACCAATCGTATTAGCATGCCTGTACTGCACCATTGCATTGCGGGTATATTTAGCCTAAAATCTTGATACTGTGCGCCATAATCAGTTGCAATTACACTTATCAGCCCACAAACGATATGCTCATCAAAATCATTTATAAATCGAAAAAGCTCAAGTAACCCGAGCCGCCAGCTACAGCCGAATACGTCAGATTACACGTTTCCACTGACCAACTAATAGCTTATCATCGGCTCCCATTATTTGTTGCAAGAAACATGTTGAAAATAATTTTACCTGTTATTTGCTGGAAACTTACCACAAATATGATGAATGAGCATTACGTTTCGTGGCAACTTTTATTTTTGTTATCAATTACACCAGGATATAAAATTTGAGTCGCGAAAATTTTACTATGCAGCGTGTGAAATGCCTCTCACTTTCAAAAACTTCTCAAGAGGAGTTTACAGGCTGGCAATTTGACAAGATGCAACCACGACAGGCAAATATGGGAACAATTAAACTACAAATGATTTTATCTTAATTATTACCCAAATCAGGGGGTAAACGTTGGTTGGTTGGATGGGCATAAGAATTCAACTTTCACATTCTGCGAAGTACAGTTCGATCACGTGATTATAGGCCACAAACTTCAACTTTAATCATAAATTTATAGCGGTTTAAGTTAAAGGCCCTATTTACATCGGCTGGTAAGCCAGTTGAGGTTATAGTATGGTCCATTATCTGTCATCGGTCGTCTGTCGTTTGTCCATTATCCGTCTGTCCGCTATTCCCATTTTCGACCTCCTCACGTAATCGTCAGTTAGATTCACTTCAAACTTGATGGAAATGTACCTTGGGTGGTTTTATACTGTATTTATTCAAATGGCCATGCTTTAGTTATTTTTAGATCTTTTATAATTTTCTTGTTGTTGATTTCTCGGAAAAATCTTTAAAAAATATTCTGCTCCAAAACCGCTAAGACAATTACTTTGAAATTGCATAGATACACTCCTGGAAACCTCTCGACATTAATTTGTTGAAGAAGTGCCGCGGTGATGTTTTTTCCTTTTTTTTTTGATTAATGTTTATGTGTTCATGCTTTTTCTGACTTCACCTAAACCGTCACTAAGATTGTTCTGAAGTATAGTGGAGATGTAGCTTGTGGGAGGGGTAAACAAAAATATGCACTAAAAGTGATACTGTGGATCCCTGAATTTAAACAAAAATAAGTTCGGGTACTTAGAGGTTAATGCATGCAAATCTTCATGACCAGTATGTAGATCAATGAGGCTTGCAATGGGAAAACACATTTTCTGCATCTCCAAAACTGTAAACCAAATTAACTTCAAACTTGATGGGAATGTACCTTTACTGGGTCTCTAACGAGTTTGTTCAAATGATCTTGCTTCATTGATTTTTAGAATTTTTATTATTTGATTTCTTTTTTGTGGGAGCGGGGTTAACTTTTTGTTAAAATCTGTAAACATCATCATCTTAAAATCATCCGCGCCAATTACTTTGAAATTGTATGTGGACACTCTAGGACCCCCCCCCCCCCAACCTTTTTTGTTCAACGAGTGGCAATGCGTTTATTTTTTTTATTTTATTTTATTTATTTATTTATTTGTTTATTTGTTTATTTATTTATTTATTTATTTATTTATTTATTTATTTATTTATTTATTTATTTATTTATTTATTCATTCATTCATTCATTCATTCATTCATTCATTCATTCACTCACTCACTCACTCACTCACTCACCTACCTACCTACCTACCTACCTACCTACCTATTTATTTATTTATTTATTTATTTATTTATTTATTTATTTATTTATTTATTTATTTATTTATTTATTTATTTATTTATTGCGAATTTGGAGTTTGTGTGTGTTTAGGCTATATATGATTCATTCTTCGAACCCATCACTGAGATTGCTCTGAAACGTACTGGGTATGTGGCTTGTTAGAGAAGAAACAAAGTTGTTTAGTAAGCAGTGACACTGTGGATCCCTGACTTTTAACGAACATTTCAATTCGGGTACTTCTGGGTTGATCCATTCATTCCTATTGAACACCATATAAGTCAATGGAGATTGGAATGGAAATTTTCATTTTCTACCTTTTCTCCATGGCCGTAAATCAGATTCACTTCAACATTGGTGGGAATGTTCCTCAGCTGGTTTACCGAGCCTGTTCAAAGGGTCACACTACAGTGAATTGTTTCAGGTTTTTTAAAATTTTCATGTTAAATTTTAGGACAAAATCTAAGAAAATCTACTTCTCAGAAACCGCTTGGCCAGTTCCCTTGAAACTGTATGGAGTCACTTTCATCAACCCCCAGACCTTCATTAGTTTAGTAGGAGACGCTGCAGATTTTTTCTGTTTTTATAAATTTTGGTATGTTTTCCCTATTCTTGAACCTTCTTCTTCTTCCTCTTCTTCTTCTTCTTTTTCTTCTTCTTCTTCTTCTTCTTCTTCTTCTTCTTCTTCTTCTTCTTCTTCTTCTTCTTCTTCTTCTTCTTTTTCTTTTTCTTTTTCTTTTTCTTCTTCTTCTTCTTCTTCTTCTTCTTCTTCTTCTTCGTATTTCCATAATTTTAAAGAAACAAATTACAAAAGGTAACATTCATGTGAAATACTACATTACAAAATATGCCAATTGCTGTTAGAAAAAAAGGAATATAGTATAACGGTGGTTTTGTACGCCGACGTTACTAGAAAGATTGTTTATAAGATGACGCTTCGTAACAAATCTCTGCACGACACTGTATTTTAAGGTCTTGTAGTGGTTTTTCTTTCTTTTTTTCTTATACTATTCCACCCATATAACCAGGGCACTTGTACATGGTCTTCTTCTTCTTCTTCTTCTTCTACTTCTTCTTCTTCTTCTTCTTCTTCTTCTTCTTCTTCTTCTTCTTCTTCTTCTTGTTCTTCTTGTTCTTGTTCTTCTCCTTCTTCTTCTTCTTCTTCTTCTTCTTCTCCTCCTCCTCCTCCTCCTCCTCCTCCTCCTCCTCCTCCTCCTCCTTATTCATCGCTAGTTATAAAAAACCTACACTGTCCGTAGAGTCTATGGTAGCAGAATGATTACCTTTTTAATTTAATTTTCTTTTCTTTTTAACTTTGATTGCTCTTTATGTGCTTTTTTATTTTGCAAACAAATATGATCACACCAACGATTGATCAGAGGCACATTACCCTGCAGTTTGAAGTTATTAAATCTCCCCTGCTGTTAGGTGCATAGTTTATTCTGTCTGCTTAACATCGATTTGCTGTTTGCTATGTTAGTATTTTAAGGCTCGACTGATTATTATGGCATGTACAGGCCATTGAAATAAAATTCGCACGCTGCATTTGAATCTTAAGAAAAGCAACAAATATAATTATATCGTTAATCTATTCCATACATACATAAAGTGTCATATAAGACCATAATCGTTTGTGCGGTCCTGGCTACCCATTGAACTGATATTGGTGAGGGACATGTGTCCTACCATATACTCACTATTATGTCGGATATTACAATACCCACATTGTTCCACCAGCCGACTCTCTGAGTTATATTTTCAGAATAAGCACAACATTTCTGCCCTTGTCCTGAGTTAGTTAATTCCCTTCAAATAACATGATTATATCAAAGTCTACGGAATCACTAAAACAACATTATATTCCATTTGGGCGGAGCTTCAGAGGTGCAGTAATCTAAAGTGTGTTCCACAAGTCTAAAACTGTCTTTTATGTTTTTTTCTGGTTTCTGAGGGCATATCGATACAGTTTTTATTAGGTTAAAATTGAGCCTGTAGTGAACTGCATAGTTGAGGTATGTTGCCCGTATGATTTGCAGTTTGTCAATTGTCACAATTTGCTCTTCATGGTATTAACTCTTCCAGTGTTGCAATTTTTACTGGTTTTTGAGGAAAGGAACTGGAGAGGCTTTACATCAATTTTACTTGCACATGGAAAAGGTGGGGACAAAATTAGACACAGAACATACGGACAAAAAATGTAAAGATAAAGGTCACATGGCACAGAGAGAGAGAGAGAGAGAGAGAGAGAGAGAGAGAGAGAGAGAGAGAGAGAGAGAGAGAGAGAGAGAGAGAGAGAGAGAGAGAGAGAGAGAGAGAGAGAGAGAGAGAGAGAGAGAGAGAGTAATGGGAGCAGAACCGGACATGAGGTCAAGATAAGGAAAAACTTGAAATACGCCTTGCAAATGTAAATTCAGTGTACATCAGTAACGGATCAATCGGCATATTAACACGCCGCCTCTCATCTTGTATAGTAACTTATTGACAACTTTAGTTCCCTGATTTAGCTTTTTCCTAAATTCTGCAAGGTCTCCGCAATTACGCACATCAACTGGAGTCATTGGCAAAGAACAGATGTGAAAATGAAGTAACTGTTATACAGGACTTGATTAAGCTTAAGAAATCCACTGCCGTGCAATACCGAGCCAGCAGCATGGACAGTCATCGTGATGGACTCTATTTGCCCTTGCAACGCATTTAGACTTCAGTCTGCCATTTTTAAAGTTCTGTCACCATTCAAATACATACAGTTTCGTAAATCTTTCCTCTTTTAGTGCTAATTACACATATTTAGTATGTGTAATATGTATAAACTCATTTTATATTCATACATGAAATTTTCCGTCAGAAAGCGGACTTTTAAAGTAATTTTAGAGCAAGAATCGTGTTATCATGTAGGAGTGTCGTGTCAGTAATAAGTTACGGTGTCACCCTGCATCTTGCTATAGCGTGTGAAGTAATGGAGTGTGCTTGTTTGTGCTTTCGAAGGTTTATAAATCACTGTTTTCTTTTTAATTCAAAATACACATTTGGAACTTTGCAGATGTGGTCTGACACGAGACCCAATCGTCATGTTAAACTTGAATTTTAGACTAGTTACTGAAACTTTTCAAAATTTGGAAAGTTTGGCAAACTTCATAGATGTCAAGCCACAAGAGTGCATATTGATTATATTTTACTTAAAATTCATGCGCTTGTGGAGTTTGAAATTTTGGCCATACAACAAGATCTTTGAGAAGTAACGTCTGCAAAAATCTTGTGCACATTAGTCTATTAGTTTTTAGGAAATAATCTTGACTATGACGAGTCTATGAGCGCACCTGAGCCTCTGACAGAGCAGATGGATGTTCCTCGTGTGAATATTATTAAACGAAATGTCACTTCAAAAACAGACTTGGAAATTCTGCAGAAAACCTACCCTAAAGTAGGCATCATGTATGCCTATGTGGTAAATGACCAAGTACCTGAGAACTTGGATAGTGCAGCCGTAAAACGCTTACGTGACAAAAGTCAAGACCATGTACAGGAAGACGGTATTTTGTTCTACTTATATTATCCCAGGTCAAAAGGACCTAAGGCTGATCGCCTGATAAAGCAGTTAGTGATGACCCTGTGCTTAAGAGATGACGTTTACGCTCCTATCATGACTGCCTACTTGCCAGACATCAAGGTGTTACACGCTCTTTTCAAAACATACGCCTCAAAATATTTTTGGCCTCATTTATATGACCAAATATAAACATTTGTGAAAACATGCCTAGAATGTCAAACCACGAAACGCTGTGCACATAAATTTGCGCCATTGCACCCCGTGCGTGTAAGGTCAGTGTTCCATACATGGCAAATGGATTTTATCGGACCTTTTGCAAATGTCAATGGCCTGAAGTAGGTCTAGGTCCTTGTTTGCGCTGGTTCCAAGTGGCCATAATGCTTTGCATTGCGTTCCATTGAAGCCACCAAAGTTGCACGAGTTTTCTGTGATGAAATTATATGCAGTTACGGCACATTCCAATGCCTTGTAAAGGATCGAGCTAAAGATTTTACAAGCAAACCGATCAGGGAATTGTGTCGAATACTCCAAATCACCAAAGTTGAATCTTCCAGTTATAGACCGCAATCTAATGGTCAAGTTGAGCGAATAATTCCTACTTGACAAAGACCTTGCGCGCACATATTGCAAAAGACCAATCTAACTGGCCTTCACTCTTGCCCAGTGTAATGTCTCCTTATCGCAGTTCAGTGTGTGCGCAAAGCACAGGTTATACACTGTATTTCCTTGTATTTGGGAAAGAATGTCTTAGCCCGCTTGACACAGTCCTGCTGCCTTCAGGACAGCTTGGCCTTAATGCGCAAATCCATTTCGATACATTCATTAAAAACTTGCAAGTTGCCAAAGAAATTGCACAGGAAAATATACGAGAGCAGCAGATACAGTACACGGCTTGATACGACCAGAAGACAGCTGAGACAGTTTAAAAACTCGGTGATAAAGTCTAGTTAATGGTGATGCATTCCACCCAAGGACGCTCTCCCAAGCTGCTTAACAGACAGGACCCTATTATATTATGGATGTGTGAGATAAGTATTTATATCGTATTACTCAGTGCAGCGATAATAACCCAGTACCAAATATGGCCAATGTAGACAGACAGAGGCCTTACATGGACCCTTCTCTGAGGACACAGGAGTCACTGCCCAAACTAACTGAGAGAACGGCCCCGCTCCCGGCTAACCTTAGGTTAACCCTTTGCCGTCTTCGGAAAATCCCACGGTAACAACACCTGCCCTTCCAAAAGCCACTAATACTAACGTGACTAACAGTCCTGCCACTGTGCCTGACGGAGACACGCCTTCAGTGGCTCAGAAGCAGTATTATGTGGATCGTATCCTCAATAGCAGAATTCAAAATGGCAAGCGTTGGTACAGAATTGAGTGGTGGGTTTTCCCAAAGGTTTTAACATGGTTAAGATTTTTTTCTTTTTTTCATTATAATAATTCACTTGTTAAAATTAGCCATAATGGCTCATGGTATTGCATAAGTTCCAGCCTCGTGGCCATATATTGGCATGCCATTACGGACCCAGTGAATTCATGGTATGATATTCACACCACATCAGTATAATGTTTGTTTTTTCCCCCTTTCGTTTGAGCCCTGATCTGTCATGTTCAGTGATGTATGCACTGCTTTTCTGAAATTGCCTGCTTGTCTTAATTGATCGGCATTAAATTTTTCAGCTGACGTTTATTAGTTGTCTGTGAAAATGTTACGTTAACAACTCATTCTAGATTCGGTTGTAACACGATAGCCATCAGCGTGCTACATAGGGTATTATCATCTTAAATGCTCGGAGATCCTGTTGGTATATACGGTCTTTCTTTCATAATTGAGAACATTATAGGGACAACAAATGTTACAATTCACAAACTGTATGACCTTAGTACAGATATTTGTTCCGATGCTATTGTTTAAACTATACTGAGCCAAACAAATAACGCAACTTTCATTTTCACATTGGCACTGTATTTAAAGTTCAGAAATATACGAACCATTGTTAAATCAGTCTAAAATAATGCACCAAGTAGTGTGACCTCAAGGTCGAGTACCCTGACCTTGCCATGGGGTCATTGTCACGAATCAAGAGTGACTACAGCAGGCTATTTTACGCAAGTCTCTGACACCTGAAATTAAGGTTGCAAAGTCTTTGATTCTGGGACAAGAAAAGGCCACATTGAAATCAGCCCAAGCGTAACTGTGTGCGAGGATATGAGGCTTTCAAAGTTTGGTGATTGTGCTGAATCAAGGACAACTGCAGGATTCAGTGTTACCCACATGACTTAAACATTCGCACCTTTACTGGTTGGGTGTAGCCCCTCACGGACAATAAAAGGGCAGCATGGGATTCATTTGGCACAGTATTCCAAGAACTATGGGTCGATTATCAACAGTAGATCGGGAGAGAGGAATTGGCATGCTACAGGCTGGTTTATCTGCAGCAGAGGTGGCAAGAAGACTGCAAGTCCACAAATCCACTATATCCAGACTTGCTACAAGATTCCAGGAGACTGCGGCCACAGCTGATAGACAGCGTCCTGGGAGACCAAGGGAAACCACACCTGCACAAGACAGACACATCAGGGTGTCACATCTGCGGAACAGAACTCGACCAGTCACTAGAACTGCACAACAGACACCTGGCAGAACCAATAACAGAATATCTGCCCAGACAGTCCGTAAAAGACTACAAGAACACCATCTACATGCCAGGCGTCCTTACAGGGGTCAAATTTTGACACAGGCAAGAAAGCAAGCCCGACGACAATGGGCTACTGCCCATACTTGCTGGACCCATCAACAGTGGAGGGATGTGCTATTCACCGATGAATCCTGCTTCACCCTGTATCATGCAGATGGTAGGACACGTGTTTGGCGACGAAGGGGAGAACGCTACTCAGATGCCTGTGTGCTGGAAACAGATGGATTTGGAGGTGCATCAGTGATGGTGTGGGGTGGAATTTCATTCACAGCCAAAACCCAGCTAATCTTTATTGAAGGCAATCTCAACGCTGCCCGTTACAGGGATGAGATCCTTCAGCCTGTTGCTGTCCCTTTCATTAGACACCACCAACTACACTTGCTTCAACAGGACAATGCTCGGCCCCATGCCGCTAGACTGACGATGGATTTTCTGCAAGGAGAAGGAATTAGCGTTTTGCCATGGCCAGCCTTCTCACCTGATATCAATCCCATCGAGCATCTTTGGGACTACCTTGACCAGCGTGTTCGGGGACGGGATCCAGTGCCCGCCAACCGCCAGCAGCTTCACCAGGCTCTTCAAGAAGAGTGGGATCGTGTGCCCCGGTAGATGGTGCAGCGGCTAGTGTCATCCATGCGCCGACGTTGCATAGCAGTTACAGATGCTGATGGTGGTCACACACAGTATTAGTGGACATGCCAATTTGTGAACTTTACAAATCAATGTTGCCCTGTTTATTGCCAGCTGGTCGCGCCTCGTTGACAGTTTCAAGTTTTTGTTTTTCACATGTTATGCCAAAAAGACTGCAGAATATGGATCTAATTTGTTTCTGTGATATGAAAGTAACAATAGATATTTAAGTTAAAAAGTTTAAGGTTGGCGTTGTTTGTTTGGTTCAGTATATTTTAGCTGTGTCAATTTTGTGTGTGGCCTTGCTGCCCGCGTATGCTCACAACATCTGTTTCTTTACACTAATTTTGATATATATATAGGTCTACTTCAAATTCATTGTCTTATATTTCGCAATATTATAACGTGCACGACAATAATGATAATGAGCAGCTGAATGTTAACTATTTTGCACCAGCGAAGGTAACCTGAGCGTTGTCCTACTGGTTACCGGACCTTACCAGACATATGTACAGTACCATCGTTGAACATTTAAGCGATTATGTAGTTCCTACAACTCTGTCGCATGCCCATTCTTGGTAGCTAAGGACAAACTTGAACGTATGGAATGTGTTTCATTCGTACGCAAAGTTTCAGAGCCCCACTGTGGATCCATAATTATGGTTACGAACCTGTACTTGTGTGTTTTATGTATCTCACTTATAGACAGTGCGAGAAGGAAAGCACTACAGCATTGCAGATTTGTCTTGATGCTATAATCGTCATAGCATCTCGTATCATGTGCCTTATGAGTTATAATACTGCGGACAATTACGATGCTTTACGTTATCTATAAATGACAGAACATTAACTTTTATCTTGTGTCGTAAACATGTTTTAAATTATCATACGTACTTCTTGTTCCATAATAACAATTTATCGTTTTCAGTAATCGTTATATTATATTATTCATGAACATTACAGGAATTGATTTCATTTCCAAACGTGGAGCGTTTGCTTGGCAAGAGCGGGCTGATGCTATACCGGACTTCACTAAGTTTTAGAACCCACTGCCATGCAATACCGAGTTAGCAGCATGGGCAGTCATCCCAACGAGAACCAATTATGTATCATGTTAAACTTGAAATTTAGACTAGTTACTAAAACTTTTCAGAATTTGGAAAGTTTGGCCAACTTCATAGATTTCAAGCTACAAGAGTGCATTTTAATTCAACTTTATTTAAAATCCATACACTTGTGGACTTGGATATTTTGTCCACAAAACAAGATCTTTGAGAAGTAACGTCTGCAAAACTTTCATGTACATTAGTCTGCTAGTTTTAAAGAAACATTAAAATGTCTACGTCTATCAAAGCACACATTATAAAGGGCAGAGGTGAAGTGAACATAGGTTCAGAAAACCTTTTTGAGAGTCGTCAGGAACCTCCGCGCTCGTCACATATATATGACGGATCAGGAGTTTGTAAGGTGTGGAAGCTCACAATCAAATTCTGAAACGTCGGTGCTGGTTTATTCTTGGAGTGGAAGGGGATGAGTAGCATGGTGCGAGCAAGGTGGTTAGTGGTGGCATAGACGCACAATTAAGAGATTCCCCCTGAGATCCCATATACAACATAACTAAATAGACCGGTCTTGTGAAGCGTATCCCCTGAGACTTGCCATTGAACTGAAACGTCATATTTTTCAAAATATTTCTCATTTTTGCAGCTTTAACAGTCAAATCCTTAATGTGGCCAGACCAGAACGGCCTGTTAGACCTAAATATTAGTATGTCAGAATGCGTTTCCATAAAGACTAGATCGGCGTACTGTAGAGGCTATCTACTATGCTGAGGTGCTATGGGTAATACGCGAACTTATCCACCCATGACGGAAATAAAATTAGGTATTCTGTGATCATAACCAAACATTTTATGTTTGCAACTGTCACGGTAATCAGGTATAAGTGGCAGTGACGTTGAAGAGACACAGAATTTTATTATACCATAATGCCACAAGATGGCAGTCCAGTTATGTCCCATATCGCTAGTTATGTGTGCACTTATTAGACATATTACAAAATCTCGACAAGTCAGTCGATCGATCAATAACGGTAGAACTTTTATGCAAATGAAGGGAGAATTTGTTAATTGTACTGTCAGTATATATGAACATGTGCCATGAAAATACATCGATATCAAATGTGTCAGGTTATGGATATATTTGCGTATAAATGGTATATGGGACACTATCTATATGTGCACTTATTAGGAAGTAATGGAACTGAAACCTTAATTGTGTATCACCAAGCTGAATCGTCAGCCAACCAGCCCCAGGAGATGGAGTACGGGGACGGACTATTTAGTCTCAAATTTGGTTGGCAGGCACTCTGGATGTCTATGTGCACAAACAAACAAACAAACAAACAAACAAGCAAACAAAAATCTAGGTTCGTACAAAATGCTACATTTTCCAATCGTATGGTGCGAAATCCGGTAATATTTGCAATTAAGTTAACCTTTACTATTCAGGGTACATACATGAAATGGGCTGTAAACTCTACATGGAGTGCAAGATGCAGGGCCATTCCCCGGGTGCCTTATGACGATCACTATCTATTTAGTACCCTTCACGGGATCAGGTCTTTTTGAAAGACTACACTCAAGGCCATTATATTCGACGTTATGAATGCGCTTAAATGTGAATTCACATTCACCAGTCTGTGCCCATTTGAACATCACGTATTTTACTTATTGACTTTTTGCAGAACCGAGGCACTTTCTTTTGTTGTAAAAAAAAAATGCCAATATTTATAATTCTTACACACTGTTTTTGCACCGGCTGGTTCCCGTTTGTGCTTCAGGTATTAGCGCCTCCCCATTGACACCTATCGCCAAAGAAACCCTTACCCTTGTCTTCACATTTTCACAGTACCAAATTTTTTGGTATTTAACAATAGGGTTAAGATCAAGATGGAACAGTTTGCACTGTTAACCCCAAATGTAACGAAGCATTATTCCGTGGTAATGTTTTGCTTTCCTTCTTTTAATTTTGTCAAGCCAACCAGGGTAGACTATTGAAATGTAAAGAGTGTTGGGGGGTTTTTTGGTTTTTGTTTTGTTTTTTTTTTTTTTTTTTGCTTTTGACATATTGTTCATGTACGTATGGGACATAAATCATACCTTGTGTTTGCTTGATAATAAGAAAAAAACTAACAAAATTGCACAGCGCGTTATGGTGCAGTGGTTTGACTATATCGCAGTAAAATTGTAAAAACTGATGTTCTCATTTTCAACAGCCATTATTGGCATAGCTATTCTAAAGTTACAACGGCTGACCGCTATGTTTACATGAAGCTTTTACATTCTTAAGATTTAATATCCGACGCCGATGACCATGACTTTCATACCTATTTTAAAAAGAAAGGGAAGTAAACATCCTTCTCATCAGCGCCTCTTGGGCTGTTTGTTAGAAAAGATACATTCTTATTCATTCATATCTTATTTAACTTTGCTTTGTCAATGTCGACAGATATAAAACCGTGTATTTACAAATAGCATAAAAAAGCAATGTCTTCATTTCGACCCTCTTTTCCTTATAAGTCACGGTACGGCACAAATGTTTTAATATGGGTCAGTGAATCAAAAGTTTGAGGTCCCAAAATTTCATCTGCACAAATTTAGGACGACAAACCGAAAAGCCTCAGACAATGTAACATTGACACAGCGTCAGAGGGGATGAAAGACGAAGAGGTTTAGATATTTATAGACTTTTATGGATATATCGATATTCATGCAGGCGATTCTTGCACTTCCAGCAAATTCAGTACCTTCACGCTTCGATGCGTGACTGGGTTACCTTACGGTATTACACCAGGGTAATTTTCCCCTGTCTGTATTCTTGTATCATCTTTTCTATAACGCCCGTAATTGTAAATATGTAAAGACAAAATGTGTTCACTTACTTGAAAGTGATATCCGACAGTCTTGCTGCAGAATTTATCCCAAATATAATGTCATCACCTGAACCAGGCTCTCGTCCTGATCCAAGTGTGTATGCCACTTCCTGGTTCAAGAATAAACCGATTATGGCGCTCCAAACTAGGACACACTTTTTGGGTTGATGCCTATCCATGTAAAACGTCCCGGCGTCCATGATAGGCAGGTCAAGCTTTAACACAAATGCAGACAGGAGTATGTCCATTAAATGAGATGTTTAAATCTTGCTGGTTGAAAGAACATTGGTGCAAACAATGAGGCGTGATTCAACAGAACAGCAGTGTCAACTGCACAAACAGTTAACGTAACAGAGGCCTAATTTATCAGGTTTTTTTTTTTTTTTTTTTTTGTTTTTTTTTTGTTTTTTTTTTTTTTGTTTTGTGTTTTTTTTGTTTTTGTTTTTTTGTTTGTTTTTGTTTTGTTTTGAATTTTTTTTGTTTTTTTGTGATGATGAAATCTCGCTATAAAGCTTAAAGTAACTTCCAAGATTTCATGTTGTTGTGTCAACGTACTATAGATATCGTTAAGGCGAGGCTGAGACTAACCATAGCAACATATATGCAGTAAATCAAAAATAACATGATGGCTATTAAGGGAGCACCCCAAGGCTACGATTTCTGGGAGGGGCATGTATTTCCTAACTCTTACTCTAGCAGGCCATAAAGTGTCGCTAAACAAATCCTTAACCTCGTACAGAAGAATCGTCAGTTTGGATGACTTGAATCTGGCATGTAGATTTTATACACAGCATAGGTTCCGTAATTCAAACCCTTTTCCTTGTAATCTCTTAGATCTTCAGTTTCTCCACATGGATCAACCTCATATAGGGATATACCCTTATTGAGTTCGGCGAAACCACGAAGCCGACAGTAATGTGGCTTTGCTTTTCCAGTGATAACTCGTCAGAGCTTATTTTCCTGCCGACGTCGACGCCTTAGTTCGCCAGTAGAAAAATTGGGATCTACAGTGCCGTAGCCAGGCTGAGGCAGAGGAGGCGCTTGTCTCTTCTGAATTTTGGCTGATGAGGTTAGGAGTTAGCATAGAAATAGTTTATTTAGCCTCAACAAAACTTGTTAAGTTTAAGTCATTATACACAACAAAAACAAAAAGACCCTATTGTAACGAAGACTTTGAGTAACTCATAGTGATAGAAGATAAGAGCATCGCAGAAGGCGTACTTTTTTCGATGATTACTTGTATCTTTGCCATAGTAGTTGTAGGACCAAATTCAATTCACTAAAATGATCAAAAAGAGTCACATTTAAGTAAAATTTTGAGAATCTGTATATGTATAAAGTCTTTTTTTTCCTTCAAACCCCACTAAATTACACCATTTTATGGGCCATTTTTCAAAACTTTTCAATCTTGGGAGGGGGGCACCCCCCTCCCACCCCCACCCCCTCCCACCCCCCACCCCCCACCCCCACCAGTACCCTTTACCTCCTCTATTTTAGAAGGCCGGCTACGGCCCTGATCTATCTGACATAACAGATAATTTATTAATAAGGCACCACTGGAACTATGTGCGTAGCTAGCTCTACTAATTGACAGACGACTAAATGCATTGTATTTGTGTTTTTTTTGTCCAAAACCACTTCCTAGTAGTCATTGCCCTATTCCGCAGTCCGAACTCTTCACTCTCCATTAGCTAACCTGTCCCTGTCTAACTTATATACATAGAAGTTCTACTGTCCATATTGCACACGTTCCTCTGTAAATTTTGACATAGGCTTTATAAGCCCAAATAAATTAAAGGGTCTTCAGCGGGTAACTACTCAACATGTTTCGGAGCCTTTTCCTGGTACATGTCTCTCTGAGTGGCGGCTCCTTGTCTAAGCTAAATATTCAGCAAAGACAACCCACATAATAATGAATAAATATGAACGTGGCAATTGATGTATTAGCTAAATATGTGAAGTTTTGCTTATAAATGCTGAGCTTCATATCAAAGAAGAATACTTGTCAAAAAATCCATAATTACCAAATTTTCATAGTACAGGTTCAGATGAGAACAATTTGACTGACCCTGAACCAATATGTACCCTTTCTAGCTGGACAGCTTATCCTAGTTGAACCATCTGCCAATGTTTAACTGAAGTGGAAACAAGTTGGGGCATTATATTCAGTCCCAGTGATTGTAAAATAAACAGTTGCAGCTAGACCACCTTTACAAATCAAGGGAAATCCTAACAAGGACTGCAACAATGTACCTCCTGCACCAGAGACGTAAAACAAACTCCATGATGACACCTACTCCTCAAACAATTAAGCTTTATTTAACTGCCAACCCTGAGTCAATGTGTCAACTTAATGTGCAGGTTTGTGACACTTGAGAAAATACTGTCAATTTTGAGTAAATTTTTTAATACTGAGTAAATCTGCATTTAGGCATATCAGAAAAGAATGGAAGTCATTAGCATTTATGCCGAAAACATGCTATCAAAACAATTTTTCTTATCAGGATTTTAAGTACAATTAGGCAAACATGCAACTGTCGTAGGCCGCTTCTTGCTACCTGTAGCCCCTGGGGGTTTACCTAACAGAAAACATGTAAGCCTAAAATGTCTGATAGTGAATATAAAAACAGAAAGATGCCAAAAGATAAAGTTAAGTAGCAAAACAGACAAGTCTTAAAACTGTAAATTATTGTGGCCAAACTTTCTAATAAGCTTTGGATGTTAACAGTAGAATTATAGGTCAAGTCAGAAAGAAATGAAAGTCTTTTGTATTTATGTCAAAAGAATGCAATGACAATACTAGCCAGATATCAAGTACAATTAGGCAAGCTTGTAACTGGCGTAGGCCGCTTCTTGCTACCTGTAGCCCCTGAGGGTTTACCTAACAGAAAACAAGCTAGCCTAAAATGTCTGAAAGGTGAACATTTAAACATAATGGTGTCAAAAGATAAAATTAAGTAGCAAAACAGGCAAGTCTAAAATCTCTAAAATTATTGAAGCCAAACTTTCTAACCATCTCGGGATATTTACAGCAAAATTTGTAGAAATATTTGATCAAAAGTACACCTTTGAATCCTCTTGACTCAAGTTTATTGTGAATAAATTTGTTTCCTGATGCAAAGTCCTGAAATTTAGAACAAATACGACCAAATCCAAAATCTGTGACAAAAATGTATTATATCCAATAGTATCCGAAATATTACTGTCCGGGAAAGGATACTTAACTACTTCAAAGTTAAACTCATCTATTTTGTGATAGACTTTAATACAAAGCCTGTCATTTGTGACCTGAATATCCAAGTCCAAAAACACATCTCTGAAACCATCTGAATTGTTACCCTCCCAAGGGATATCTTTTGGGTAAATTTCTTTAGCAATTTCACTGAAATTTTGTACATTTACACAAGCAATGTCATCAATATATCTTGCGTTGTTTGATAATTTTATAGCCATTTGAAAGTCCCTTTTCATCAATTTATCCATATACTTAAATTCAAGCCAGTTTAAATACAAATCTGCCAGTAAAGGGGAGCAGTTGCTGCCCATTGGAATGCCTTTTATTTGTTGAAAAACCAATGGTGCGCATTGAACAAAAGTAGTATCCAAAAGAAATTTTATAGCATCTATCAAAGTTGCAACTGTGTAAGATTTAACGTTACTTTTTGAATATTTATCGTGTGATCAATATGCTTTCTTTGTATATGAATTGATATTAATGTATGGTTTACCATTATGTTTAAACATTTTGCTTATTAATTCTGAAAGAGAACTTTTGACTTCATCTATGGGTAGATTTGTGTACAGTGTAGAAAAATCAAAACATTTGATATTTTGTGCTTTAACATCTTTGATTTTAGATACAAGCTCGGAAGAATTGCTAATACTCCAAAAACAATTTATTAAACAGTTTCTAAAAATTGCATTACAATATTTACGAAAATGACTCCTAATTGCAGTCAAACACAATGTTACTTCTTTTGATAATTGTTTTGTCGTACATTTTGCAGCACCGGCTATGAATCTAGATTTAAACGGGTTTTTATGTAATTTGGGTATTCAGAACAAAAGTGGAATAAAGGACTCCTCTTCAGAAATTTTGATATTCAAATTCCTTTTCATCTCATCTGTATGTGTATCTATCAAATTATCAGTGGATTGTTTGTGTAATTTATAAATGTCATTTCCTCTTATGTCTGAAATATTGTTTATACCAAGTTCTTTTTTCAAAACATCCAGATAATATTTTTTGCAGATGATCCCACAATTGTTCCCTGCCTTATCTATGTTGGTGACTACAAATCTTTCTTGTAGTTCTTTGACTGCTTTTGAAACTTCAGGTTGTTTTAGGTTAACCGTATTGAAATTCTTAATGAGGGATTTGTAACGATAAATTCTATTTCTAAAGACTCATTTCAGGTTTGATAGCCATCCTTCAAATTTCTGAAATTATTTTTTTCTTTCTTTTCCCATTTCATACAGTAGGAATCAAATGCATCACATGTATCCTGAAAAATATTGTCAATGTTCAACTTAGGACACATCCGAAATTTTGTACCTTTTTTCATAATTTCTTTTAAAGTTGAATCATGTATAATATCCAAATTACCTGTAAATACATGTTTGTGGTATGCATCAACAAAATTAGAATATTTACTGTTAGACATACAGTCACACTTTTCATTCGCTGCGATATCTTCAAGAGTAATTGAAGCCAGAAATTTCTTGTAATTCATGATACTTTGTCCAATATTGTTGCCATATTTATAGGAAATGATGGGGGATCTTTTATTTTGCACTCCTTGGGAATCATGTTACGAACAAATTTCAGTTTGAAAAGGGACTGAATGTTTAATGAATCGATAATTTTGTGTTTGAAAGGAATGCTGCAAAACATTTGATCTAATTTTTTCTTATTAGAATCTGGTTTCCGAATAGTTGTTGTGTAAGCGTACACAATTTCACAAAACTTTTGGGGAAATATGTGTTCTGATTTTGTTATGTCTCGAAATGATAGTGCTTTAAAAGCTGTATGTAATTGATCAATGCCTTTGGAGAAAGTCTGTAGTAAACTATGGACAAGGTCTTTTGTATCCACATTCCTACTTTTCCTGTTTTTCCGTGATTTCATTTGTACATGACTTCTTCTTCTTTGAATACCAGCCTGATTATTATGAACAGTGGTGTGACTGCTGTCAAGTGTTGCAAAGTCCAAATTCCTAACATCACCGAAGCCTAAAATTCTGTCATTGAGTCCATAAGGAAACGCTGAATTAAGGGTTTTGATCCAAAAATCTTCCATTTGTAATAATTTCCTTGTGTTCACATAACTGTCTTGGTCTAACAAATTTGGCTCTATGTAATCAATGATTTCTATCCGGCAATCCAAATGTGAATGTTCCACAGAATTGAAATGGTTGCACAAAAAAGTGTTTAACTTGTGATTTTTTATTGTAGTTTTATGACCACTAAATCTCTTTTTAACTGTTTGAGTAGTTAGGCCCACATATTGTGATTTACACTTGATGCAGGATATCAAATAAATGATATTGGAAGATTCACAAGATAATACCAAAATTTCCGATCGGGGGTTTCTCAATTTGAATTACTTGTTAGTAACGTTACTGTGAAATTCTTTGTTCTTAATGAAATTTGACTTGCGGAAT